>VYZP01046659.1:70094-135279 GCA_013400635.1 Hypocryptadius cinnamomeus | reverse complement strand
GAAGTTGGAGGGAAAAGGGACCTTGGATTTTAGTGCAGGAGACATTGCACTCACAGGAAGAAAGAAGGACAAGTGAGCAAGTGGGGCCCAAAGCTGATAAAGTGGTAAAGAAAAAGAATTGCCTGTGCTGTGAAGAGTTTGAGGGTGAGGACTTTTAAGAGAGGCTTCAAGCCCTGGGATCTACAGAACCACTTGAAGAGCTCTGTCATGGTGGAAGGGATGAGGGCCGTGCACATCTTATGAAGGTGTGCATTCATTTAGACAGGAGATGCATATTGGAGTTCTAGCTGTAACCTGATGAAAAGACATGGATAGGGGAGTGGCAGGATTTGGCAACCAGATGCTGGAGGGAAGAGGAGAGGATCCATGTGGATCCAGGGTGGAAAAAAGGATAAGCAGATGGAACTGCAAAAGATCCCTTGCCAGCAAAGAGAGATGGTCAGAAGTGGGAGAACCTGCCAGAAGGCTGGGGAGATACACCAGCAGTTTGCTCTTGCCTGGATATTTGTTGAAACTATTTTCAGATCAGTTTGGAAATATGCACATTGATCTGATACTGTTTTCTGTCTGTTTTCTCTTGTCCTGTTTATCCTTTGCACAATATGAATCAATTCATGGTCTTTCACTCAATCCAGCAAAAGACATGGAGAGACAAGTGCATGTGTTCTCTGTTCCTCTTATTCCTTTTTTTTTCTTTCCTGTCAATACTCTGGAAAAGCTTTATTGCAGAGTTTCTTGCACTGATTTTAACTCTTGTCTCTTTAACATTCTGAAGCCAGACATCCCCATCTAGTGGTTATTCCACCTTCACTCACCAAGTACCACTTCGGGAAGAAGGATGCCCTGCACACACACACAGAGCAGGAAGACCAGCTGCAGCCCCTCTGTTATTTCAGTGCATTCCTTGTGGGTGTCTTAAACTGCTGTGAGTCCAGAACAAAGTATTCACAATTTTTTTCCCAAAGGAACTTTTTTTAGTACTTATTGGGTAAAAATTTGCTGATATGTGGAAGGGAAGTATTTTACTACTGCTTATGACACAGCAAATACGTATGAAGATGCTTGTCATCATAACTGTATGCAGAAAATAAAGCAGGATCAGTCTTGTTTGTTAACAAGAAAATGACAAGAAGAACTAGTTACTAGACATTGCATTGTGAATCAAATTATTGCATTAAAGTAAAATTGTTGAGACCTTGTAACATGTATAATAATGCAGAATAATATTTCTGCTGCATGTGACCATTTGTAACCTTTCAGAGAAAAACAAAATCTCTCATTTTTCTTGTTGGAGTCCTGCTTCCTGAGGGCCTCACCATAACTCCCTGTAGAGTGGCTGATGGTGTTGGTGGTGGCTGTGAGTCAGGAGCAGTTCAAGGCTGGGCTTTGTCTGAGAGGTGCCCAGGCTGGGGCTGTAGTGCAGCCATCTGACCCTCCTTGGCTGTGAGGGAAACGGTGCCAACAAAGACAGTCAGCCTCACAACCTGGGATGGGGAGACATTTTCAGGACCACTTGGGATGGGAGAAAGAAGGGAACCCTCCTCTTATTCAAAGGCAAAGTTAAGGTGTGCACCAGGTGTAAACTCCCATCTTCTTCCTCGCAGGAAGCTTCATTGTGCTTTCCCCACCGTGGGGTCTCCTCCACCTGTGGGCAAAGAAATCTCTCATGGACTTCATTGCAGGAATGGAAGCAGAGTTTTCTGTTTCTCCTCAGTCTTTAATTAATTTTGCTTCTCTTCTTGAAGGCCTTTTTACTTTCTCATACATATTCAGAGATCACAAGATAATTTGTTGGATCCCTCTCCATGCCCTGAATTAAAAAGTCTTGAGGGCCAGTCAGATTTGCTTTATGTCAGGAAGGGCTAAAGTGTAGCCAGAGCTTGAAAGCCAGAAAGGAGAAGGAGCAAGAGGCTGTTTATCCCTTTTCCTGCAGTGGGGGAACATCTTCAGAAGTGCCTGGCTGAGGACTGGGTGCAGAAGGTGCTGTCCGTGTCAGCTGAATAACTCACCCATGTTTATTGCTGGAGATGGTAGTAAGAATATTCAGCTGAAATTCTGAGAATTGGCTCCATTTCCACCATCCTCAAATGAGTATTTTTAACATGTATTTTATATGGTCATTTTTCAGAAGAGCTCTTTACTGGAAATGTCCTACTATGAAGGCGCTTTCTACTCCTGTAGCTGAAGCAGAACTGGTTCTGCATTACATCTGCTTTGATTTTATTTTGTGTAATCTGTTAATTAGACTAAAGAGCCATTGGGTGGCAGTATCAGCCAGTGAGCAGCTCCAGTAGTTGTTGAGTTAAAGGCAAAAGTCTGGGTAGGAAAGATGAGAAATTACAACTTTCTTAAGATGGAAAACGTACATTGGTTTGTATTTGAAGAGGCTGTGTTTAACTCCACACCATATGTGTTTTGAAAATCTTTAAAAGTTAACTATGATGTCTTTGCTCTACTTTCTTCAAAAGTAGAAGTCTTCATTTGTAATATCAAGATTTTTTTTTTTTTTAAGAAGCATCTATGAATGGAGAATAAAATTAATCCCATGCTAAGAATAAGGGAAACTGCAGTGCAGGAGTTCTGGTTGGTGTGTGCCTTTAGGGTTCGCCTGCACAGGGGCTTAGGTGCTGTTTGAGCTTGGTGTTCCTGAGATGAGCACACATATCAGGATAATAGCATCTGGGATTCACATCATACATTTATTTTCATTTTCATTTTATTCAATTTTTTGGTTAATACAAAGCTCACTTGAGTATTCAGCTTCATGACTGGAAAATAGCATTTGTGGTGACCTACTATTTAATTCTACATTTGGAGGCAGCAGACTTAAAATACCAACGTATTTGTGATGATGTAAAACTTGCAAAACTGACTAAGAGTGCCTGCTTTTAGGCTCTATTTCTAGCTAAGTCTGTGTGTTCTGTGATAGGAATTGTAGTTATTTTTGTCATGGGGATGGTGTCAGTTCCACTATAGGCATTTTCATGGAATTACTGTTTTGTACATTCATGCTGTTAGCTCTCAGCACTCTCTCCTCCTAAGTTCAAGGCTGGCAAAACTATGCAAATTTTAACTTGTTCATAATATCCTTCACTTCATAAACCCCATCCTGATCCTGAACAGGAACATTTTGAGAGGTACCAAAAAAAGCCCCCATGATCATGTTGTTCACATCTTGCTTTGAAATGCACTAGATAATGCCACTTGTTTAAGCTTAGTCATGTCTGGGGGAATGTCAGGAGTCTGCATCACATGAGCTGCTCCTCAGATTTCCCAGCCTGCATCAGCATGTTTTCCTGGGTAGAGGCAGAGTGGAGATGTTATTAAAATGGTTCATCCTAGATGTTAGTATTGATATTAAATCTCAGGCTTATTCTGTGATTTTCATGCAATAGTTCACATTTACATTTAGCTGATTTATGTGGAAATACTTTAGTATCTTTTTTGCCTTAAGGTATGTGCCTCAGATGGAAGAACATACATTCTAACCAGCCACTCCTTTTGTGTTTTTGCTAACAATTTCATCTTCTGCTCAACCCCCAGACTTACCACCCTGGGGCGTCTTCGAGCCAACATTTAGCTGAATTTTAAACATGTGTATCCTTTCCATGATCAGTTTATAGACCTAGTGTTGCTTGTCCTCTTTCCCTCCCTAGAGACCAGGAGGCTGGAAGGGCCATTGGCATGTCCTTGCTCATGCTCTAGGTCAGCAACCTTCTCCTGAGCAAACCCAGCATGCGGCAGACAGTGAAGCACCCAGTACAATCTGGATTTGTTCCCTCCTGCCTTTGCAGTGCTGGTGATAAATGCACCCTGCCTGGAGATACTCCATACTGGTGAGATCTTTGAGCCCTTCCCCCTGAGCATCATTTCAGATGCTCCAGGGCCGCTGTTCTCACCACACCAGCTGTGCAAAACCTGGAAGGGGTAAGAAATGAGGAACCAAAAAGGCAGGCAGCACCAAAACGCTGGGTTGTCTTATGCCTTGCCATCAGGTGATTCATATTCAGGACAAAATCTGCTCAGTGTGTTCGACTCCACTCCAGGGCTCTGTTCCCAGGGTCTCTGATCCTGTTTCAAGAGTCAGGAGTAGATTGGCATTGCTTCCTAAGGCTTCAAGCCTGTGTTTTGTCTGTCCTCTCCCTTCAGTCCCTCCCCCCCGGTGCACATGGAGTTGGATGCCCCTCATGTGCCCATGTAGGGAAGGGTGTAACTATCTTGTTGACATTGGCTAATCCAGGCAGGCATGTGAAGGGGCAGCAGAGTGTGATGCTCACATGTAGTGTGGCAGATGGCACTTGGGACTGGCTGTCTCCATCACACCCCTCAGGACAGACATATAAGACAGGGAAAGAGCTTTTTTGCGTACCTCTGCATGCTCCTGACAGAGCTGCTGAAGAGCTGGGCTGTCAAGCTCCATGTACCGAGCCACACTTATTCGTAGAGGAGAAAATTAATGAATCTTTCCTGTGCTGTAAATTAATGGCAGTTCTGCCATAGTTTTAATTTCCACAACATCAGTGCATTGTATTATGTGAAAATAACTGAGCAGAACCAGATGTCTTGCAGAAAACACCATCCTGTATTGGTGAAAGCCTAGCTGACCATGCCCTTTTCCAAATGTATGGCCAAATACAAATGTATGCGACAAAACTCAACTAAATTATTTGTTACTGAGTTTTCATCAATGACATCTAGGTAGCCCTCTTAAATTATTTGTATGTTAACGCTGGAGCGGGCAGCCGAGCTTATTGTGTGTGTTATTCTCTTTGAAGCTCCAGTGATGAGCAAAGGCTTTGCTTTCAGTAAACAAGTCAGAGGGTGAAAGTGTCTGCAAGTATTAACAACACAGAGAGCACAGGCTAGATCATAGCTGGAAGACCTGACTGAAGGCTTGCTAAATCTGACAAGAGACTTTGAGACTGATCTGTTGTGCAGGAGGATTTTAGGTAATCCAATTAAATAACTGCAAACCAATGCACCTATGGAAACTGCTCAGGATCTCTTTAGAACGGTGCTGAGCACTGAACACTATCTTCACCTGCTGTCCCATCCACCCAGTTATTTCCCTGTGTGATAATGAACCACTGCATTCACTGTGGACTACAATACAAAGCCTAATAGTAATAACAGAAAAATAGGAAAAACATCATTAAGGCAGGTGACTGTGCTCTGCCCTTAGATGGAAGCAGCCAGCAGTAGTGCAGGAGGCCAGCATTTCTCTGCAGTGAGGAGGCTTCAGCCTGTGTTACACATATGGATGACTGGGGATTTATTGGTCCCACTTAAAGTATAACTGTCTTCTCTGCTAAATTGTATTCTATGTGACAAGCAAAAATACTTGTTAGAGTATTTGATTAGCACAGTCTTTGAACCAGGTGGAGAAGAAGTGTGAAGGCTGGATACACGAGCAAATCTCATCTTGGTAGAGGTTTTCTTAGGTAGAAAAAAACCACTAAACAGTCGAGGCTGACCTCAGGTGTAACACAGGTATTTCATACTGTGTGACCCAGAGGGTCCTTTATCATCCCAAACCCAGGTTTTACAGCTCACCCCCCTCATACCAGGATTGACCTGGACCCTGGCAGCAGTGCTACACTGTGATTTCAGTAGTATATATTGGCAGATGCATTTGATGCTGCCAATCTTTGAAGCTTCAATCTCTACAAGCACTTGAGCATCTAAAAAAAAATTAGAAATATTGATGTGGACCTGTTTTATTATCGAACAGTGGTTGCACAAACCCAGAAGACTATGGTCTGTCATTGTCTCTTGATGTCATGTTAAAAAGTATTTATGAAGTTTGAATGGTCTTGCTAGTGGTTGTTCAAAAATGTCAATGTCCAGATACCCAAACATTTTGGAATCACAGTTGTGTGGAATATTTCTGGTCTTCAACTTACTAGTTTAGATGTAGACATTCAAGACATATGTTCAGTTTTCCTGTCTATCATAAAGAAGTTGTAGATGAAGTTGTCTGATTCCAGTCCCAGTAAGGATGGTGGTTTCCTGTCCTGGTCAAATTAGGCTGTAATACTGGCTACAAAAAGAATTGTAGCTTCCCTTTTTAAAATAATTGGTTTGAATATTCCTATGTGGAGCCGGATGGGAGCTCAGGAGGAGTGGCTGTCTGTGAGTAAAAGCAGAAGAAATACATGTGAATTTTCTGCATGCACTGTGAAGACAGCTTTTTAAGGTTTTTTCCTTGGGTGAAGAAGATAATCTCTGTTTTACTGTGCATTACATTGTAGAGGTTGAGATGGATGAAATGCACTCCGTTTAAAAAAACTTATTTGATTGTTTTAGAAATGTGGGAATTCTTACAGCAGATCCAACCACAATTCTGTCTGCCAGCATCTCATTTCTTGGGTATTATAGAAGCATGACTCTAAAGCTCATTTTTGTGGAATATGGAGATAAACTTCTTCCAAACCCCACTCTGTAGAAGGTGGTTTTTGCCAAGAGACTTTTAGGCTCATATTCCATCCAAATATCAGGAAGTGTTCTTTATTCAGTAGTCTTCTCTGAGTGGGGATGCTCCCACATCTGGAGATCTTGGTCCAATTCTTTTTCTGAATTCTGCTGTTTAAATATTCAAATTGATCCGTCACATTTCTGCTTGGCTTGCGTTGGTGCATGTGACTTCTCAGGATGTTTTCAAAATGACGTACTGATGGTTTTTGTAACAGTAATACTATGATCCAGAAATTCGGGAGATAGGGGCAGAATCTAAATTTTTTTTATGCTTTCTGCAATAAAAAGAGATTTTTAAACAAGTGAAGAGACTTCAGAGCCCAAAAATTATGCTTAGGTGATTTATATAAAAAGATTGACCGCTAAATTACAAAGTCAGGTCTAAACAATCCCAAATTAGAGTGTTAGAGAGCAAAATTTTCTGAAAGGCTGCATCACATTACAGCTTCTCATCAAATATATTCTTGCCTTTGACTCAATATCTCTCCTTGTGTGCTAACTGCTCAGCTAAAATCTGTTCTCTGCTGCATTACTTCATCTATGCTTTTTCATTTTTTGATCCAAGTGGTCTGAATGTTTTTTTTCCTTACTCCCACTAATATTTAAAGACTGCCAGTGAGCCTTTCTCATCTCACCAGCCCCAGAGAGCATCATATTACCTTAGCAGAGGGCATCAGGCAGTTAGGAGGCCTTGCATGTGCCAAAAAGGTGGGTATTGGGACTATCTGAAAACAATGAAGATGCTCCCAGCTGAAATTGAACCAGCTGAGAGACTTCACAGTCTCTCTCTGAAGTGCATCCACTTTCAAAATTAATGGGGTTTTTTGATCCCTTCTGATCACTTTTAAGGTTGCAAAAAAAGCTAAAATGACACATAATAGTGACTGTTAACTGATTTATTCTGAATGGCATATCTTTCCTTGTGGGACAAGAAGGGAAAGGACTAGCTGCTTGTTTCTTTCTCTTTCTTCTTTCCTTCTAACTTAGCAGATAGATGAGGTGAGGACATGCCACAGGGATGAGACTTGCCAGACTGCCTGGAACACCACAGTTTTGGGGCACGTTCTTTCCCTGGGTGTGAAGGGAAACTCAAGTATCTGATGACAGATGAAAATGCAGGTTGGGGAAAACCCTATAACTGAGAGAGTGAATTTTTTCCCTCTTTGGAGAGATCAGCAGCCATGCAGCCTGTGTGTTAGGCAGTGTTTTCTGAAATCAAACCGCCTGTGTTACTCTCCTTGCTTTCCTTCACCGTTGGCCTGCTCTGACTCGGTGGAAAGAATGCCAGTCCGCCTGCTGACAGGGTGCAGTTGGCTGGGCCGGCAGCTGCGGGCAGGGAGAACCTGCAGCGCTCAGTCACATGAACCTTGTGCGGGCACTGGTGGGGATTAGCTCTGCTCCTGGCCGGAAAGGTCCCCATGCGGTTCCCAGGCTGAGCTCGCCATATGTGCTTCACATGATTGTCCTGAGGGTGACACGAAGTGGAGAGTTCAAATTCGAGTGAAAGTTGGTTTGTGTTTCTTCACCCTGTTTAATGTAATGCAGATGCAGAGCAGAGCATGAGGGCGCCTGTGCCGGGGGGAGATGTGACAGGCTGTGGAAAAGCCCTGTAGCTTTTACTAATTCCTTCTCCTTCCCCTGAATTTTACGCTGTTTCCTGATGGGAGTTGTATGTGTGAAGGAACCTCCTTGGACCACCTGTTTGGTGCCTTTCCCCTTTCAGTCATGGTCTTTGCCATCTCTTAAACATTGGGGGTTTTGTATCTGGAGAAAAGCCAAAAACTTGAACAATAGTTTTCTCCTTTTGAGGGGCGGGGAGAGCTCTCTGACACGGTGCAGGAAGGAAGAAATAAGGCAAGAAAAAATAAGAAAATATGGATGGAGAACCGTTCAGTCTCCACTTAGAGCGAGTGTGAAGTATTGCAGGATTATATTTTTTTTTAAAGGTAAGAGGTGTGTACTTGCTGGCTGACTTAATTTGTGGTTTGGCTTACTGCAAGGTAATTTTGGAAATGGCATCTTCCATAGAAGGATCATGTCACATACAGAGTGCCAGTGCTATTGCGAAAGGTTTCCAGACTAATGCTGGAAAAAGGAAGTTTAACAAGCTCTTGCTGTAAGAAACATTGTCTGAAGGGCTGAAGAGCCTCATGTCCCTGTGGCAAAATAGGAATATTTGCCTTATTTTGATCTTTGGATATGAGAAAACAGCTCATTTTTTTGTTAATAATAGAATTTATTTCTTAATTGACATATATAGGTCAATTCTCTACTTGATGTTAGAAGCAGAGACAGCAAAATAGAAGGTTTTCTGTCTATGTTAATTTTTTAATAGCGTGAAATATGGGAAAGATCCTTGATTTTGCCACCCAGATGTAAGGTGTAATATATTTGGGTTTATGAAAGTGCAAAATTTGTTCTTGGAAAGCTTTGGTTTTCAAGGAAAAGGTGGATCAGCTGTAAGAAGAAGCCTGCTGAGATAACTTGCCGAAGGCTGCCTGCAGGTGTGCGGATCTGCGCTACCTCTTGCTCTTGCTTTGGGGTCCCAGCAGAACCTGTGGCACAGGTCAGCGCTCGTGCACTCTTGGGGCAGTGGATTAGTGCTGGATGATGACTTTTCCTTTCGCTGAATGTTTCCGAGCGGGCGGAAGGCTGATTTGAGCGAGAATACTGCTCGAGCTAACAAATATCAGCAGTGTCTTTCCTCAAAACCTCAACGTCCTTAGGAAGCAGCCAGCCCGAACATGGACAAATTGTTCAGGGGATAAAATGCGATGTATTTGAGTGTGTGTTTTAAGAAACCGTTAAAACTTCAGCTGGGTAATGTTTGTTGCCTTCCAGAGCAAGGGTTTGCTTTGCAAAATTCAGTCTCCCTCAGTCTTCATTAGTGAGCCGTGTTTTTTCTGCAGTTTGCCTAATTAGAGTGTGACCCTCTTCCCAGTAGGATCCCGTGGTATTACACTGTACAGAAACAGGATTTTGGTGCTGATACTTGAAGAGATCGAGAACATATGGCATAAACATCAACCGATATTGTTTGCCATCCACACTTGCTGCGTGTAATGCAACAGGACCGGCTCCTGGTGGCCACGTGATCCGCCTTCCAGTCCTCCATTTGGGGTGGGTTTTTTTGTTCCTAAAGTTGTGACTTTCTGGAAGGAAGCTTGTAAATAACCGGGGTGTAGAGAGCAGGTAGAATGTCAGTGGGATGTTACTGGGAGGCATGTGCGCAACGCTGACATCGGCTCCTGGCCGCGCTCCCTCCGCACCAGCTCGCTGCTCCCGGCAGCCCTTCATGTTGCAAGAAGGTAAGATCATGTCGTGTCACCCGTGTCCACCCACCGCCGTGCCAAAATGCCTGTGTCCCCTCTCAGCAAGGAGGGACACTAATATGCCAAGGGGAGTATCTTACCAATCTTTAAAATTTAATCTTGAAGTTCAGCTCTTTCCGTAACGAAGGGAAAAGACAGGGAAGTGCAGCTCTGGCGGCAACTGCTAACTGGGATTTCAGATTAAAGATACGGTCTGCTTTGGGCAGTAGCTTCTTATCGTGCTTAGCTTTTTGTAATAAAGGGCTTTTAGACTTTAAAAGACATTCCACACCCAATTGTATCCTATTGATTTGCCATGGTTAACCACCCGGTAATAAGCCTTATAGTCTGTGTTAGTAGGCACAAAGCAGAATTACATTAGTGCTGTTTACAACCAGTGGGCAAAGAGTTATTTGCAAATCTTGGAAGAACTCAAAATACCAAAATTTTTCAAAGATGTTTGAATTTGAAAATGCCTTCATTAGGCTATGAATAGCGTTCTTTGGAATAAAAAAAAAAAAAAAAAAAAGAAGAATCGAAGCATTATTATTTTTTGTTTGTTTTGTCATTTTATTGTTTGGGGTTTTTCTAATAACTGATACTTTATACTTCAAGAGAGCTTTTTATTTTCAGAAGTAAAGGCTGGTAAATAAATACGATAGTATTAAATAAAATAATATTTTTTTTAAAAAAAACAATAGCAGTAATAACTTTCTTAGACGTCTTTCCACACAAAAATGAATCTGTGTCCTAGGGTGTTTTGCAGTTAAAAGATGCATCAATAACACAAGGTGTAACATTTACTGTGCAGGCCAGCAGGATTAGTAAAGATTTATTTTTCTTCAGTCATGTAAGCTCCTTAGACATTTAGACAATAGCTACTCAGCAGAACATACGCATTATAGTAAAAATGGACAGACCATCAAGCAAAAATTAAGAAGAAACAAGGCAGTGCTTAACCAAAAAGTAGTGGCCGGCCGTCTCCATTGACAGTTCTGTCAGCAGGACTGGGCAAATGCCCAGCTCAGTGTTGGGGATAGGTTAATATCTTCACACTTTTTCATTCCTCACAGCTGCCACATGCAGTGCTCTGAAACCTGATATTTTTCATCAAAAACTGATTTTTATTTTCTGTCTTAGTACATTAATCAATTTTACTGTGTAGAGCTTGGAGCATATTAACTGTCAGTTACTCCTAATTAATACTGAAGGCAGACAGAAAGAGAGAACAAAATAATTGATGTTATTTAATACAAAATGCCTCTTCCAATTTTATTTCCTTTGTGGAAAACTCTTTTGGTTCCTGTTCAAGATTTATGCACAGTCCTGTTTTATGTTTTGTTTCATAAGGTTGATTGAATGGCAGTTTATTATTCAAGACAATAAATTAAGCTTCTCAAAGCCAAAGAATTGCAACAGTTCTGGCACAGGCTGTTTTCTGCCAGAAGAAACATGCTCAGGTCTGATTCATACAACTGTTGCCCTCTAACATAAGAAAATTAAAGAAAACCTCTTATATATCTTTTAAGATTCACATTAAATTTCTTTAGCATAGCAATTGGAATTAATTAAAGAAAACAGTGAGCAACATTCATTGCAAAACAGATAATGAAAGCTTCTAGGCTAATATACACTGCACATTACTTCTGTGTAACAGTATGAATATTATGGCCTAGTATTAAAGGCTCATTTCAAAGAGATCATGGAAAGAGAGCAAACTTCTTTGATGTTTTATGCTTAAATTAAAAATAACCAAAAAGGGATACAGGAGCATTGCTCTTGTTACTGTGAAATCAGGAAGGCTTTTCAACATGCTTAAGTAACAGTTGATTTAGATTGGGCCTTCACAAGGTTCATGTATAATTTATGTACACCAGTAGCATGTGTGAGTACCTAAACAATAGGAATTTATAACATTTATGTTGTTTTAAAATATGCATGAAAGGAAAACCAAAAAATAGGCCGAAGTATATAGTCATGTTTTTTATATATATATATATCTATCTTAAGAAATTCTCAGAGGTTCTGGTTTTCTAATCATAAATCTGATTGAAAAATAGCTGAAGCTTCAGGGGCTTTGGTTGGGTTTTTTTTTAAAATTTATTACTTTAAATTGCCAACATTTCAACATTAGCAGTTAAGAGAAAGTAAATAATCTCGGCCACTTCAGATAGGAGCTATTCCAGCACTTCTGTTCCTGCACTCATGTGCTATGTTGGTTAGTAGCACATAGCATGTAAACAGCTTTTAGGGTAGATGGTGATACTAGATTAATTCTGAAATGATTGTGATGCTCCTGGGTGACTTGTGGTCGCAAGCTGTCACTTTTCAGCTGACCTACGGTACAAACAGAAGAGCTAAGGTTTGCATATATGCATTTCTGTAGCCTGTGTCAGTAGTGTTCTGCCAGAGACTTAGTTTACTAATATGCTTTTTCATTAAACTTTTCAAATGTATCATTGGCACTAATATTTAAAAATAAAAGGAGAGTTTAATTTTTTTTCCCCACAAATGACAATCCTTTCTTTGAACACAAATGAAGCTACTTTAGAAATAAAAATCCTTCTTTGTACTCTACGCTTTCCACAGTTATATGTCATTTTCCTGTCTACAAACTGAACATATTACCTTGGTAAAAGGGCTTTTATATTGTCTTATGTTACTGTGAAATAGAAATGGCTTATTCAAATGAGGAATTATCCGCCTACCACATTATGGCTCCTACTTTCAACATACAAATGAAAACAGCTGTGCCTCCAGGCGCTGTAAGATATTGAGACATTCAAACTTATTATTATTGTAGCGGCTAACAATGTCATGCAGAGAAGACATTAGCAGGAGGTGTGGTGAGATATTACTGTAATATCTCTTGTAGTAAATACTGTACGTCAAGGATTATTTTTCGGTTGGGCATTTGTCTATGCGCTCATGTAAAAACCTTTAAAGGGTTTCTGACTTGTGTTTTTTTCTTTTTTAAAGTCAGCATTTTCTTTTCTTTGTTACATTAAAATAAGCTTTCCAGGTCCTTTCCCCTCAGAATTCCGTTCTTTCCAAGGGCAGGCCGGGGGCAGTGCTGGGAGCACCGAGCTGCGTGGCAGAGCAGCAGCACTCCGGGGCAGCGGTGCATCTGCTGGAGCCCTTGCCCTGTTCCTGACAGAGTTACCTGGCTCTGCCAATGCTAATCCTTGTCCCTGCCTTTTTGCTCACCCTATGGATTTGCATTATGGTCCATACCACCTTTTCTCCTGCTTTTCATCCCCCAAAAGACCTTTTGTGCTCCTCGGCCCCAGGCAAGTCCCCAGGGCTGTTGTGTTGGCAGGCTGGGGCAGGAGCAGGAGGAGTTTGAGCACTTAGCACCCCAACACCACCATCTGCACAGGGCCCATGGCTGTTGGGGTCCTGAGTTATTGGGTCCCCCAACACCCCTCCTTACAGGACCCCTACTGGGATGCTGGTTTGCAGGGATCATCCAACCAACCAGGACTTTGGTCAGTAAAGGGTATTTGAAGCCCAGCTGATAAGAGCTGTTGCAGGAAGGGTGCTGGGGAGGCAGGCATGGGTAGCATGGCACTGCCAGACTGTCATAGCAAGCCCTGAATGCTCCACAAAACTGTGACACAATTTCCCTGCTAATTTAGAACTTTGCAACATCTTACTGGGGGCACTGATCTGGTGCTATAGCTATTTCTGAGAGGTTTTAGCATAAATTTAAAATAAACTTTGAAAAATATTGTTCTTTAATTTCAGTAAATAAAGGATTACATTTCCTTGGGAAGCAGTTGCAGCTAGATGCTTGCAGTATAGCTAAAGGAATTAGTATGGCTGCCTACTGAAATTCAAAATATAGGCTAATGTTCCTATGTGCACGAATTCTCAGAGACATCTTTCACATACTGTGGGACATCATCAAAACCAAACAAAATTTAAATATCATGAAACAATACAATAATTTTCCTAGCTTTTGGAAATAATGACTAAGAGCCTTGGGTTTATGTAGTACCTTTGCTAGACTATGTGCCTTACTTGAAAAGAGCTGAACTTTACCTGACTGAATATTTATGGAGAGATGCATTGCATGGAGGAAAGCAGAAATAAGACCAGTGTGCAATCTGGAGTTCCACACAATATAAGAAGCATATTTTCAGGATGAAACCTGTACTGAGTAACATATACAAGAAATGTGATGGCCAGTGTAGACCTCAGTGGTACCTGGTATTATTCTTGTGTTGTAAGTGCCAACTGTTTTCTATGGCACTGGATTCAGCAACTGAAAGCAGCTAGAATGAAATGGAAGCAAATGTTGTTGCAAGGAACCCAGAACACGTGGTTGATTTTACACAACAATCCGAGATAACTTCCCCAGAAATACAGAGTGAGAGTTGTTAATAAGAAATCAGTCTCACCAGAGGTGATCCACCCTTTTATTCTTGCAAATGCAAATATGTTTTGTTGGGTTGTTTTTTGGTTTTTTTTAGCAGAAGTGACTGTCAGGGAGGAAAAACATGGTCTCCTAAGCGTGCAAAGCAGAGCTTCAAGATGGATAACATGTCCTTGAATTACTGGTGTTTGGAGAGCAAATGGAAAGCGCGCCACAGTTTCCTTATTTGGAACATCCTTAGTTTATTTGATGCCGTCATTGATAACTTGGGTGAGCAAAGTATCCATTAAATCTGCAATTGGTGCCTAGAGGAGAGGATTTACCAAGTGCTCTGGAGCACTTGGGAATTCAGAGTAATCCTGACAAACCAGATCTGACTTAATGTGGATGCAATATTGATGAGGATAAAATGGAATTGTGATACAATTAATCCTTCGGACAGTCAAAAGAAGCAAGGACTGAGCTAGTCCTTACTGTTGGGAAGTCAGACCAGCTGAGCTCCCAGGATTCGTCCCAACCAGCGTATCTGGGCAATATCCCTTCAGGAAAGGGGTTGGGTGCAACAGGGAGCCACAGGGCTGTGCTGTTATAAAGAAAAGCAATCAGCCTGGGATTGCCAACAAGTGCAGCACACAAAATGTGTAGAGAAAAGAGCTGAGATGATTGCAGAGAGGATATAATAACAACAGCTACAGGTAAGAGAAGCCCTTCTCTGTGGGCATGGCATGACAGGCTTAGGGTGTCAGCAGACAGCCACCATAGGCTTTTGATGAGTTTTATAAAATTAAAGGGATTTGAGCAATTAATTATCCCTGGAGGTCATGAAATATCCGCCAAAGAAGCTTCCTAAGAGCAGATTAAACAAATATGTCCTGAGTGGTTGAGTTCAGCTTGATCCTGCTTCAGGAACTGGTCTAACCATCCTCCTAAGATCACTTCCAGTTTTATTTCTGTGATCAAAACAAAGAACTGTTATCCAAGGCAAAGCTACTGTGTTTTGTTCCTTTATCTTGTTCCTTTCTCAGTGAAAATTGCCTGGCAAGAGAACCTTTTGGCTTGAAAGCTTCAGGCCAAAACATGAGCAGAAGGACTCTTGGTAGGAGGCAAGCACTTAACTCCCATTAGCTTTGTAAACATCAGGGTTAGCAGCTCTGTGATAACATTTTACATTTCATCTTCTAGATAACTGTTAGGTTGGATAATTGTCCGGTTAGTAAAGTTTAGCATTGCCAAACATGCAAAACTCACTTGGCAAAGCGCTTGTATACATTGGCTGATGGTTTATTTTCCTCTCTCAGTAGTGTAATGGAAGGCTTTAGAAATCATTATTTGGGATAAGAAAGGTTTTACTTGCAGCTTATGCATGTATTAAAGTAGCTTAAGGTTTTTAGTGCTCCCCATCATTAGCTGAACTTACTTGGAAACATGATCTCTTTTTTTTATCATTTCTAACCAGAACTCAGGAAAAAAAAGTTTGGTGGTAGATGATTTCAGAGCATAAATTATGAAGGTGAAGGGTTTTCTCCTTTCAGCAATCTTTTCAAGCTTTTATGACCAAGAAATTCATTTTACTTAAACAAAAAAAAAAAACCCAAAACCAAAAAACAACAAAACAACTTCTTGTGCAGATGAAGGGAAAATGAACAGTTATTTAGTATCAGCGAGAAACAATCTAAGGGTATAGGAGAAAGTTCCAGAGTTCATTTTAAAACCAATGCTCCAGTTTTTGTTGGTATAAGTGCTGGATTTATTCAACAAGAAAAAGTGAAAGTGAAATATGACATTGTAGTTCCCTTGTGTTCAAGAGGCTGGATTCTGTCCTCACATACAAACATGCAATTTTAATGAAGTACTGTCAAATTATGCATTTTAATTTGAAAACTACATCTACCCCTAATATCTTACCAACTTCATCATCAAACAGTTGATTTGTATATTTTTAAGGCATTTTTATTTGCTTTTTTAGTACAGTGACAATTGTTTTGGATGAGTTTAAAGAAGGCAGCCCAATATATTTTGCATAAGTGATACATTACAGGGAAGGGATATGTTCACCTTTCTGCCTAACAGAATGATATTGTACCTGCATAATTAGGAGATGGTTCTGTGTGATGTATTCAGGAGTTCTGGATCATTAATTTAAAGTTTGCTAACTGATTCAGAAGCAGCTTTAGAGAAAACAGCATACAGCTGCACACATTTAAATCTAATACTGTACTAGTGCAGAGTGATGATATGTTTAGGATACTTGGGTGTGTTAATGTCCTTGTCATTTTAATTCTGAAATTTTAACATAGTGATACAGACTGCTTGGGAAAAAAAGGGCACACTCTGGAACAAAAAATATTCTAAAATTTCTCACACTAATATTTTGACAGGTAGGTGTAATTATATGTAAAGACATGTCTTGGGGAGGGAATGCAAAAATCTTAGAATATATGCAAGATTCATGGAAGATACAAGAAAAGTTCTGCACTGCTACAAATTAGGGTTTTTTTAAAGTATTCAAATTCACACTTTATGCAGCATTTCAAATATTTGTGAGTATATAAATAGTTGCAACTCGGATCATTAATTTATTAGTCCAGATTTTTTTTATTTCTTTCCTAATTTTGAAAAGTGCTGGGCAGCATTTTGAAGCCCTTCATTTCGTCAGTTGAAAGTCAAGCTCCAGGTTGTTGGTCTGTTCTAATAGACATGTTTTGTGGTCAACCTTTTCATCACTCTTGTAGACAGGATTGCTCAAATAATCCAGCCATCTAGATACCTTACCTCTGACACTGTTCCTGGATACTAAAAGCATAATAAAGATTACAGGAATAGCAGGTGGGCTGAATTGATTTATGGTGATATGACCTTGCCAGCATTTGCAATCCTATTGTGAGTGCTGCGATATCAATGTACAGTTTCAACTCCTGTCTCTCAGAGCTGTGTGAAAACTTGTCTGGGCTATGGATTTCTTTGTCGAAACTGTGTGGCAGCACTCCTGCCTGTCATTATTTCAGCAAAGAAAGACCATTTCTGGCCTTCCTAGTGGTGCTGGTGTAGGCCAGCTGTACAGCGGGTGTTAAATAAATAATTGCAGAGGACAACTTCTGTTTACTTTTTACATTGCTGACCTTATAATCGGGAATGTTTTGCACGGGATAGAGCTAACCCTGTCTGACGCAGGCCAATTCCCTGAGCGCTTGATGGGGAATGAGAGCTTCATTCAGCTGCTTTCAATCATCTTGTGGCAGAGACCCCCCACGAGCAGGTGGGGGGCTGCCTTTCGGTAACCTGAGGATGAGCTGGGGGTGGGAGGTGTGTCCAAATGGGGAATGGCACCCACAAAATACCTTAGCTGAGTGCTATCCTCACCTTGTGTTTGCACTTTCCAGTAGGTTAGTAAGTCTGTAGCAAGATTATTTACAAAATTATGTTATCAAATACATAAACATTGAGGTAGTAGAATAGAAAGAAAGAAACTTTCAAAGCTGTGCAGGCTGACTGGGTGTATCTCTTGTGCCATGTATTTTACAACAGAACAGAAATCCTCAAATCTGGGTATCTCTCTAAAAGATGCTTTATGTCCAGCTCTTCTCCATGCCTTCTATCTGCATATCTGCTTTCCCACTGACCCAAGAACAAGCTCTTCCTTCTTTGCCTTGGTTAGATGATAAAATATTCTGTTTCTGCTGTGGGAGGATAAATTTTGCAACCCAAAACACCCTGAAATCTGGAAATTCATAATAGAAATGGATTTTAAAGGTTTGGCCATTACCAAACCTATTGGTACATGGGAACAACTGTTCCCTGTTATTCTGTCCCTCTCTAAGTGGATTGGAGTCTATGGCTTCTTCATACAACATTCATTTTCGGTAAGGTTTTCTGCAGCCCCAGTCTTTCCTTGGTTTGGACTGCTGGTTTGCAATCCAGGGATGAAGCCAGCAGGCACAGGGAGCTGGTGCTGCCCCGCTCTGCAGCAGACTCCAAAGGCTGTTGGTATGAAGTGGCCAGAGCATTTCCAGTGCAGCTGTGCAGGGCATTCCTGGCCTTGTCTTCCCCATACCCAGCCACAGATCCCAGGAGCAAGTGCAGAGCTGAGGAGAGCCAGCGCCCAGAGCATTGCCCAGCCAGGGGTGCAGGTTCTTGGAAACAGTGTTCCAAACTTGGTCAAGACATGAAGAGGCTGAGGCAGCTTGAGGGCTTGTGGCAGTGTCAAGAGAGATGGTTTCTCTGGAGAGGGAGCCTGTGCCTGTGTCCAGCAGGTAGCCACCAGAGCTGGGAAGTGGCTGCAGCTGTTGGGATAATCACACTGCTGCATAGGCTTGCAGCACAGTGGAATTAGATTGCTGGGAACAGGAGTCATCTGTGGCTCCTGAGCTGAAAACATTATATGCTGCTGGCTTTTCTTTTTGAGACCACTGGACAGATCTTATTTGCATGCTAAAAGTTTTTAAAACAGTTTTGCAGCTACTTAAAGAACAAAGGGTATAACAAGCTATAAAACGAAACAGTTGTCAGGACTGTGGTAAATGCCAGAAAACACACCATGAGTCAGGACACTCCAGATGCTGGTGGCACAATACAGCCTAGGCACAGGGCCATGCCATGTCCCCCGGTGGTAATGACAGGGCATGTACCATTGTGGCATCCCCTGCTTGTTGAGCCCCTCTCACCACATGCAGCTTTTGTGGGTCCTCAGGATCTCCTGGGCTGGGGTTTCTGAGGCCCTCCATGTTGTTTTGGCTGTACTTGCGCCCTGACTCTCATCCATAATCAAATTTACAGCAAACTGGGTTGTAAGTGCAAGTCGGAGAGTAAGTGATGGAAACCACATGGGGAAACAAAAGGCACCTCAGCTCTGAAGCTGAGCACTGGTGTCAGCCTGTGCTGGCAGGGAGTCGTGTCATTACATAATGATGCATTTATCCAAACGGTGTTTTGTGTTTTGGGAGACAGATGTGCCTTGCAGTTGCTAGTGGAAGTTAAATGTTAAATATGAAACCCATTCATTTTCTCTTAGTCATACTTTGGATTTAGACAGATGTTTTCCTAATTTGTGGTTTTCAAATGTAGCATGCTGACAAGACATTTATCATTAACTACAGCTTCATCCATGCAGTTTAGCAAATTGGCCAATTATTAACAGTGAGGGTTGTGTGGTGGTTGATGCATAGTTCCTGCTACTTTGAAAGGCCCTCAATTGAAACTCAATACATTTTTACAATATAAATTAATTGAGCTTTGGACCACATCCCTGTTGCTGCTCTCACTGTCAGAATGAACAGCCATTTGTAATGCAATGAGTAGCTGTGCTGTCTGTGAGCAGAGGTGGAGGAAAGTGAAGGATAACATTTTTTCAATAGGAGCATGAAAATGATAGTTTGGTGGTGGTTCTGTGAACTGGTGAGATGTCTCAAAGGTATTTCCCAAAGAAAGGAACCACCATATGCCTTAAAAAATCATTTCCTATTTTCCCAACTCTGGAATTCAAGCAGGCAATTCAGTCATTTATTCATCCCATGTATGAGACTTGAAGGACAACACTCAGTGTACCTCTTATTTCTAGGAAGTATAAAGACCTTGATTTTCACCAGCTGGCACTGCAGAAATTTTGTCTTACGTTCCAGCTGAACAGGGAAGACTCTTGAGGACAGCTTGTTTGTAGTTTCTTCTCATTCGGTTTTTTTCCTCCTCTATATTTGCATTTGCAAAACTATAGGCTTTGTTACAGAACAAGCTGCTGTGCAGATTAATAACACAAGGACTGTAAACAAAATAAATGCATGTGGAATATTTTCTCTTGCTTTGTGCATCCAGATGTGCTAGGTGGGAAATACCTGTGGGGCTGGCTTTAAAATCCTAGTTGATGTCCTCTTCTTCACATCTGCATCCTTTGTAGGAAAAGGGAATAATGATGGTATCACAAAATCAGTCAGGAACAGTGATGTATCAGCAGGGAGGCTGGAGGTTGCATGAAGTGCAGAAAAGGGGGAAAATTGCTGATTCGGAGATGGTGTGGGAGAGCCTGTACGGCCTTTGCTTTCCCTGGGTTTGGATACACTAAACTTCTGGCAGCAGCTGTGTATCCCATGCTGGGCTTTAACAGAAGGTGGGTGTAGGTAGGCGTGGGGTGAGTTTGGCTAACCCAGATGCTGATTCTTTGCAGCGCTGCCAAGCTCCTGGAGAAGAGTCCATTCTCTGTTGGCGCCCCGAGCCCCCTGCTCCCCTCGCCGGCGAGCCTGCAGCTGGCGCAGCTCCAGGCACAGCTCACACTCCACAGGCTGAAGTTGGCTCAGACTGCTGTCACCAACAACCCGGCCGCTGCCACTGTCCTCAACCAGGTGCTCTCCAAAGTGGCCATGTCGCAGCCCCTCTTCAACCAGCTGAGGCACCCCGCGGTGATGAGCGCCCCTCAGGGCCACACTGCAGGCCCACCCCAAGGGCCCGGCATCACTGGCACGAGGTTCCCGTCTGGTGGCATTGCCTTTCCTGCCCAGAGCCCGGCCTTAGCTGCCCCAGGGGGAGGTCTGGGGGCCGTCCAGGCCCAGGCGCCCAACGCAATTGTCATGAATCCCTTTGGAAGTGTCATGGCTCCGACCTCCGGCCAGCAACCCGTGGTGGTGGGTCTCAGCAAGGCAGGTGCTTCCACATCTGCTGCTGCAGGGGGCTTTTATGAGTACAACAAGCAAAACGCCATCACTGCCGCCTCTCAGGCATTCGCCTCGGAGGGGGAACAGTCCAGCCAGCACAGCTTTCTTGCTGGTGGCACCCACACTGCCAGCCCGGCAGCAGGGCCACGCTACGAGAGTCACTTTGGGTCTCCTGGCCAGCTGCAGCACGAGGCAGCAGCGACATTTCCCAAGGAGTCCTACGGGGCAGCAGCACAGCATGGTGCAGCACGGGCCTTCCCCAGCGACCCACACACGGGCTCCCATCCGAAAGGAGATCCTGGCCCTGTCTTGCATGGCAGCAGTACAAGCAACCAGTGGGAAAATATCCCTAATTTCCCCAGCCAAAACAAGCCTGACCTCATGCCCGGCGACAGCCTGTGGCCGTCAGCGAGTCAGCAGCAGTATGAAATAAGAAACGAGCTGTACAACCCCGAAGAGCCGACACCTGACACAAAGTTCAGCACGGCCGCCCCCCCCGCCTTCGGCCGCCTCAACCACAGCGCGCAGAGCTTCGGCAGCCCTCGCATGAGGCAGAAGGAGGAGCGCAGTGGCGGCACGCCCGAACTGCCCACCCGCTCCCTGCCGCCGCACCAGCTTGGCGACCTCCGCGGCGTGGCCCCTCTCCACTTCCCCCACATCTGCGCCCTGTGCGACAAGAAGATCTTCGATCTGAAGGTGAGTGGTTTGAGGGCGTCCCTGGGCACGGTTCAGACCCTTGAACAGGCTGTCAGGTGACTGATCTGTCCACCAGCTCCTGCCACCCCTCACTGCCAGTGTCCATCACCACACAGGTGCCCTGAGAGACGCAGAAACAAAGGGCCATAGTTTTGCTGAGGGCATGGTACATCTGTTTCATGGCGGTTACCGGGGCTTCGAGATCCAGTTTTGTTCCACATGCTGCCGTGAAAGATGGTGAGATTACAGCACTGATGTGAGAAACATGAGGTCTGAGCCGAGGTCCCAGCTCACCTCATGGGCCCGGAGTGAGGCGGGGAGGAGCTTGAAGCTGATTCCCCGATACCCAAGCCAGTGTTGCAGCCCCACGTCTGTAGTTTCATCTGCTTCTCTTTTTCTGATCCCAAAGGCTTCCCCCTAACACAGCCTCATGGAAGCAGCTTGCTTAAACAAACCAGTGCATTTTTTTGACAAACTTATTTTAACTATTCCTCTGTAGGAAATTTTTCTTTCTTGTGTCTCGCAGGAAAATTTAGGGCTCAAGGTCCCCAGGGACTTTGACCTGAAAGCAAGAAGCTGCTCAGCACATGTGGTACAGGCTGTGCTCTCGCTCACTTCTCTGTTCATACTGCCAAGGGAGCTCCAAATTCAACCTCACGCTCAAGAAACAGCTTCCCAGTTTCCCAGGCAGTGTGGTGTACGTCACGTTATTTAGGTCAGGTCTGGAGAAGGCCACTTAAGTGGCCCTCTGAGCCCCACAGCCATCCATGGTTGTTCTGGCCTCCTGGTGAGCCCTGCTCAACAAGTCCTTATGACCTTTTCTGTCACATCACAGGACCAGTACCTAACCACAAAGGCATGTGTTCTCATGCTGGTGGTGGCCTGACAATAAAATTGTAACAGCATGTATGTAAGAAGGAAAATGGCCAGCAGATTAAATAGTACCTGATCCCTACACACCCTGGGGATTTGGGATATTTGAATATATTTGCTTTCATGTTTACCTTTTACTCTTTTAGCAACTGCTTGCAAAAGGTTTTGCTTTGGTTACTGCTGCTTGTGGGGCTGGGCTGAAGCAGACCCTGTCAAGGGCATGCTGGGCATTTCTTTTTTTCATTAAACACTTGAAAAGTGCAGGGGGAATGCCACTGCAGTGAGTTTCAGGAGATGTGTTGTTTGGTGTTTAATGCACTGCCTCAATTGAATCATAGAAATGTAAACAGCTAAATGTACTTCGACAAATGTTGCTGATCTAGTGAAATAATAAGCACTGTCCTGGCTGCCTTGAATACTGAACACATTCTTATGGACATTGCAGGAATTGAGGGTGCTTAGCACCTTGCAGGATGAGGTCTTCAGCAGGAGTGAAATAACTTCATTACTAGAAATACACTGAATTTAAAAGCTAATACAGAGAAGGTTTCCTTTTGTAAAATAATTGATAATTTAACATTTAAATAATGAATCAGTAAATGCATTGGTTGAAGGTGTGCTTGGCTCTGATATCACATGGTTTGATCTTCAGCATCTCAGTATTGTTCTTAGAATAAGCTAAAGTCAATGAAAAAATAATCTTTTGTAAGTTTGTCTCAGGATTTTTCCCGTGTTCATCGTCTCTTTGTTTCAACATAGGACTGGGATCAGCACATTAAAGGAAGTCTTCACATTCAAAAATGTATGGCTTTTTCAGATAAGTAAGTATTATTTTAAAGTGAATTCTTCAAACTGAATTGCTAACAGAGTATCTCTTACTTCAGTGGTTTTCCACTGGGAATTTACTGCCTAACAATGAAGCTTCAATGTTTTTGATACATCATGCATGTCTCTAAAGTTCTTTTCTTTCTTTTCCAGCACTGGTATCCGTTGTATGCTAAGCTCAGCAGATGGAACATTGCATTTATCACCAAATAATGCAGCAGTTTTCAATCCATCTGGTATTGAAGGTGAATGGTTCTATGTGCAGTAGTTAAAATCACTTTTTTTAGTTGAAAGGGAAATCAGTCTCTGAGGAGAACTGTGTTTTTAAAATGAAATGTGATAAAAGTTTCCAAGGAAAATTTTTGAGAAGTTGTGCACAAAAAAAATGAAAGCCAATACTCTGCCCATTGAAATACGAATTTATTTTTCTTTCAAACAATAACTTGTTTTCATAACACAACAAAACAGTGTATAATTTGGTGTAGAGACTATGAAATTATTTACTATGTAAATGGGGCATTGCTTACTGAGCACATTAATGCAATTAATATGAGCCAAGATTTTAATGAAATGTGTGTAATCCATTATTTAGATTATCCACCAAATGTTGGCGCATCTTTTATTGCTACACCAGCAAGATCCTTTGGCCAGCCAGGTCCTACATTTTCTTCTCCTCCATCAGGGGTAAGAGTGAGTACCTAAACAAATTGATATCTGTGTTGAGATTCTTGCAGAAGCCACTTCTGCTTACTGGAATTAAAACCCTGAAGGCTTTCTTTTAGACAGTAGTCTGAATATTCACTCTGTTATTTCAACTTCCCTGCAGTTCTTTTATGCTTTTGATTTTGACCGAATATGAACTTGGTTGTAATTTTTGTTCTGCCTTTTTTTTTTTCCCCCCAGTGCTAACATTTGTTTGCTTGTCAGAGTTGTTTGGGGAGGTGGGTAAATAGGTTTGTGTGTGTTTTCCATTGACTTTTTCCCCCCATTGTGTGAGTCTTTTTGACCCAGAAAGGTCAGCTTCAGCTTGGAATGAAGATTTGGATTAATTTTGAGTTACCTTCAATATTGAGCCCATCAAGCAACCTTCTATCTCTCTGGTTATCTGTAGCAATTGCTCTCTGCCTCTCTCACACTGAGGTTCTTCTCCCAGGTAGCAACAGTGGCAAAGACAGTGGCTGCATCTTCACTGTTATTCTCCTGGAGGTCCCAGATCAGTTCATTATACTGGATTAACTTTTCCTTAGTTTATTTTAGTGTAGTATTTATATCCTCTGCTGTCACTGGTAGCCTTTCAGCAAGTTTGTTTTGATGTGGAGCCTTCCATGGTTTAGGTTTATTAGTCCCTGCCCTGCATTCAACACAGGTACCTAGTTATATTGCTCTAATGCACACTTGAATTCCTAGCTCTATAATCAAAAAATGCCAGAAAAGAGAACCAACGTTAAAAGGAGTTCTTACACTGACAAAGCAGAAACATTTTAAAAGAGAAAAAAAAGGCAAATAAAAGGAAACCACGTTCCTAATGAAAATACAAAGTTGTTAGGGTTAAAATGAAATTCATCACATATCAGAAAGCTACAACTAGAGCTGGACACACCAAAGACTTATGTTAGGGCATTCATGGAATAGCAGCAGTAATCCAGGGGTTCAACTTTTCACCTTGTTAACTTTTATGTATATATCTCTCCTGATGTGGTCTCAAACACTCTGAAAAGCCAGGCTGAGTTGTGTCCCTGTGGCACTCGAGTCCACATCAGGCACTGCTTGCAGAAAGTTCACCCAGATTTCCTTAATCCAACCGATTTTCTACAGTGCAGTTTTACTGTGCAAGAGGTTATTTGAAGGGGTTTCAGCTTCTGCCTGTCACAGACACTGTGAGTGCAGGCCAGCAAAGAGCAGAGCTGCTCATGACAGCTGCCTCCAAGGTCAGAGGTGGACTAGTAGTGGGTGCAGAGGAATGTTCCTTTTCATCATGTCTGTCAACTTCTCAACAAATGAAATCACTGCTAATACCAGTGTCATTTCTCTTTAGAATCTGTCACTATTTATCATTTAAGCTGCCTGAAGAAGTCCTCTTCTGAATGACCTGCAGTATTTTGAGACATAAAAGAAACAATAACTTTGATTTTCCGGGATGCTGTAAATCCCTTTTTTTCTTCAGAAGCCTATTGGATGAACAGGGAGCTATATTAGAGGTGTTAAGACTGAGTTTGCCAGCTGTCATTCACTCTGCAACCCAGGTGGCTTATAATTTATTACACCTTTGCATGGTAGTATTCACTTTCAGCTAAGCTGCTGCCATTTAACTGAGCAGTAGGAGATTACACTTGACCCTGCATGTAATCATAAACAAAGTGTTCAGATTTCTGGAAGAGCTTGCTCTGTGCTGTCCATCTGCAAATAACTCTATCCCTCTGTAAAAGGCAAGTGCTACCAGTCTTCACTTGGGCGTGTGTTGTCATCCCTGCGGTGAGCCATTAGCACTGGAGGGATGAGACTGGCAGTTTCTTACTATCTTTAGAAAAAATCTCATGTGAAGCTCAAGAAAGGGATAAAGAATTTGAAAAGCAAAATGCAATAACAACAAACGTAAGAAGGCAGCTGTAATAAAAAATCACCAAATTGGATGGGCGAAATAATATTGTAAATAATATGAGGTGCATTTTGCTGTTGTACGTAATTTTTTTTAGACTTGTTTTTTTTTTTAATGGCCATGCAGCTGCATTGGCAATCCCTGGTAGACGTTGGTTGCCAAGAAAGTTAACTTTTTGAGTCTTACTGAAAATCATATTCAACACCTAGCATGCAACAGCTCCTCTAACTTCCTGATTGTAGATATGGAAGGTGTATATTCCTTTTCTGGCCATGATTTACAGCTCTGTTTAATGAATGGATCCAGTTTAACTGCAATCAGCTGACAAGATTATTGCTTGGTACAGCCTGTCGACTTCTGGCATGAGTATGTGACCACTTCTTAATCAAGAACTGCAGCAGGTTTATGGCATAGCATTTTAATTTAAGCCATTGCCAATTGTGGGGAAGTGGCAATGTCCTACAGTTGTTTGATTTAATGTACTGAGGGCTGTGTGTGGGAATGTGGGCTCTGGAGCCAAGGCAGTGAAGAGCTGAGCCCGTCTAGTCCAATAGACTCTTACATACCATCTTTTAACAGATCTAACAAAACAAACAGAAGGTGACTGGTGACCTGGGGTGTTCTTACACTGGGACTGCATTTGATGTTTTCTTTTCCTTTTCCTCCAGCTGTAGTAGTATTCTTCTGTTCTGTGCTACATGCTGCCTTGCCAGATGTGTGCAGACATCACTACCTTTTCTGTTCAATTGGAGTTGAATTGCTTCATCTTTTTTTCAGGATCAGGTCTTTGTTATTTTTCTGCCAGAATAAAAACCTTACTTCTGGACTTTTGCACTTTTTTGACTTACCTTATGCACCTGAGATGCGAGCTCAGTAGCTGATCACTGTGTAATGCAGGGTTCTAATGCAGCAAAAATACACAAATGGTTAAGTGGTGAGGTCTGGAGGAAAGGCAGCAGGATGGAGGTGTAAATAAGATAACATTAGCTCTGTAACTTGTGAACTTGCTGACAAGCCAAACATTTGTGATGGCTCTGGTGAACTTGATCCCACAAGATTACATGATTTGCATCTTCCCTTGAATGGCACAATTTTAACTGAAGGTAGAGTTACTTCTTCAGTAAAATCCTAATGCAGAGGTCATAAACATGGAGGTAGTCTGGAAAGATTTAATCCTGTGTGAGTGACGTTTTGCTTGTCATTAGCTATGGTAAATTAACATTCTCTCTGTACCCTGATGCCTTTGCACAGGGAGTGTGGAGCCTGCTTCCCATGCCAGGGAGATGGGCAGCTCTTTCGGAACTGCCCCAGCACTCCGAAATAGACTTCCACTCTTGGGAAGTGATCACCACTCCAGTGCTCTGTGCCTGTGCCAGCCCAGTTTGGGAGCTCTGCCTCTCTGCATGTCCAGTGCTCACTGTGCCCCCAGGGGGAAGTCCTTCCTCCTGTGTGTTGATGCAGTGAGAGGGAAAAGTAGCAGGTTTTCTAACCCCGGGTACAGCTGTGTGTCCTCTCACAAGTCAAGTGGGATCACTTTTACCCTAGGCCCAGTCTGTTCCATGAAGGAGGATTTAAATTTAGTCCCTGCTATCCTGAACACCCATGTAGTCACATAAACTGATTTCCAATATCCATAAATTCAGCAAGGACTGCAGTGAGCAGTCAGTTCTTGCAGGAGTATTGTTAATCCTGTTTGAAGGACAGTCTCCCTTCTAGAAGTCTTCTCTGGACTTTGCAAAGTCCAGGGATGGAGACTGCATTGCAGCCTGCACAGCAGCCAAACATTTCCATTTCCATTTGTACTTCTAAACCAGGATTGTAAAATGCAAGTTTTAAAGAATATTTTTTTTCTTAATAGCAGGTGAGCAGAGCATTTAATTTTTGCAGAAATGTAAGATGTTATCTAGTGGAGAGAATGTCTAACATAAAAACGTTGGTTTGAGTTGGGCTTTTTTTTCCCCAGTTTCCCCAGAGGAAATCTACACTGGGTCGAGTTGTTCACATTTGCAACCTCCCAGAGGGAAGCTGCACAGAGAATGATGTCATTAACCTGGGCCTCCCATTTGGAAAGGTCACCAACTATATCCTCATGAAATCTACTAATCAGGTACTGTACATTTGTGGTTACCAGTGTTGACATATGTTGGCATAAAGACATAAAGGTATGAAGACATAAACATGAAAGACAGAGTCTTTGGGAGGAAACCTCTTATTTAGTAATAGAAACTTAAATATATGAAGCCTGCTCTCAAAGTGAAAAAAAGTTCGTGGTCACTGAATTAGATGAGGATGTAAACATGACCACATCTAAACAAATTCTTGTTTAAAAATCCTGGCATCTCAATGAAAAAGTGTTGTGAAACTGTAATTTTACTAATCTTTTTTTAAAATTAATTACTTCCTGCCTTCTCTCAGCCATTTGTTAGGGTTACTTTCAGACTTCTCTTGTTCTTTAGAGTAGCTTAAGGATACCCTAAGTATCTTAAGTGTACCCGTGGTGTAAGCTGGTAAGAATAGAATATCTTCTCTCACATTCCTGCAGCAGACAAAATGGATGGATGTAGAATCCATGCTAGTGGAAAATGTTTGAGATGGTAATGTGAAAAATCACAGAATCATAGAATGATTTGGATTGGAAGGGACCTTAAAGACCATCTAGTTTTAACCCCCTGCCATGGGCAGGGACACCTTCCACTAGAACAGGTTGCTCAGAGCCCCACCCAGCCTGGCCTTGACTAATCTTCCAGTCAAGAAACTGCCAGTCAGGGAAGATTAGATACAAGTCATTTAGTTTTTAACTGAACCATCTTCTAAGGTGACATGTTGGCTTTAATAGCTGGTTTGAAACCATTATTTGCAGTTAAAGAAAGAATGAGAAATGGACTGAGTATTATCAGTTCAGCTTCAGGTCTAGAAAGCTACCCAATTTTGTACTATCAAGACATTTTGCATGAGAAACATCCAGAGAAAATTTATTGTGCTGCCTTTTCTCTCTTTTACTTTGTATTCTTAATTATGTAATAGATTGTAAAGTTCTCTCCATTTGTGCTAGGCCTTTCTGGAAATGGCTTACAGTGAAGCAGCCCAAGCCATGGTACAGTACTACAAAGAAAAACCTGCAATGATAAATGATGACAAGTTGCTTATTAGGATGTCTAAAAGATACAAGGAATTGCAGCTGAAGGTAAGATGGTCATTCTCGATCAAATTATGTGAGTTTCCATGACACATCTGGAGAATACATTTTAAAAGATTCTTGCTGATTACTGATTTCTAATTAATGCTTTAATATGATGGAAAAAGAAATAAAGATAAATTAAGGAGTGTATATTATTGATCTTTTACACTTGCTCTTATTCTAAATTGTAACTCTTGGAAGAGACCCCATTTTCTCTGATCCTTTCATACCATTATTTCAAAAATCCCTTCTGAGCTTCCTTGTGAGCAGGCTCCCTACATTGCTTGGTCTAACAAAGGTCTAAAACATAGCCATGTGTAAGATACAACATGTCAGCAAAAACAAGATGGTTCTATCCTTTCAGTCAGGCATTAAGCCCAGAACAATGCTTTTTTCACTGCTTCCATGCTTGAAGCATAGCAGTCTTGACACCAAGCAGTGGTAACAGGAGTAAGCAGCATACTGATTTCTTTTTATTTCTTGTGAATGATCTAAGTTATAAAGCAAGTTTTTTTTTGTGATTTTTTTTTTTTTTCTTTTGACATAGAGTCAAACCAGAGCAATATTCTTTAGACTTTCTGTAGAGTGTGTGACACTTCTGTTCTGGACACTTAAGTGATGTCCAGAGAGATCACTGCTCTTGTGGAAGTATTTATAGAGGCTTATATACTGCCATGTAATGCTAAGAGAGTAATTTTATTTCATGGTGACTTGGACCAGAACTGGCAATGCAGAGCTTAAGAGCTCCATATTGTATTACCTAACACAGCACAAAGTTATTTTGTAGAACAGCTCTGTAATGTTCCTATTTAATGTTAAGAGTCCCTTTATGAGCCTTGGGAAAAAAAATAAAGGAACTTGGATGGTTTGGCTTGACCTTTGGAAAAGCCTCTTTCTCTCCTGTATGTGTATACTAGCTTAAGGAGACTTAAAATGAGCTGCCAAAAGTTCATAAATCAGGGCAGACTTTCCTAATGTGGTGCAGGGAGGGGTCCAGATGTTAGGTAGTGGAGATTGTGCATCTTGACAGAGAGGCAGGAGTTACCCAGGAGAATGTGGTAGTTTGCCTAGATTCCAGGAAGATTTTTCTGCTTTTCCAATGACAGTTTTTCAGGTCATGGAATTATTTTGCTTGCAAAAGAAAACAAGCAAATGAAAATAAAAAGAGGGAAATACGCATGAGCTAGCATATACTACTACAAACTGCTGAGTTCCTGCACGATTATGTTGCTCATCTGTGTGTGCTCCAAGTGTTTGAGGAACTGCAAGCACTCCGGCCTGTGTAGGGTGTCCTGCCTAGGAGTAACCAACACCCCACTATACATCTTGCACTTAGCTTGTCTGAAGCTCTCCTTCACATAGCTCTCCTAAACATAGTCCTTTACAGCTATACTCCAGAATGAATAGTTCTGAGATCAAGAGAAGGCAGTTCATGCCTAGAGGATCAGAGATAGGCTGCTGTACATATTTGGTTCTGTATCAGAAAAATCGTCTGGTTTGTTTCCTCCTGGATCCAGTTGCTAGAAAATGCTCTGTAGTGATTGTGTAACAAGGTTTGAAAACAAGCTAGTTTTCAAAGGCTGTTCGAGCAGCCAAATATGAGGAGAGAGTGCTACAACGTAATGGAGCAAATTTTCCGTTTGTATCATTTTACTGCTTTGATCGTGCTGCTGTGAGGCCAACTACAAAAGCGAGTGTAACCACAACACTGAAACGAAGTATTTCTAGTTGTAGTATAATTGAAGGAAGCATGGGTACTGTTTCTTGAAGGACAAATCACCTCAATCAGCTTGGAGAATAGAGCACCATGCTAAACAGTGTCTTTGTTTTTATTAGAAACCAGGTAAGAATGTGGCTGCTATAATCCAGGACATCCACTCACAGAGGGAGAGGGACCTACTGCGTGAAGTGGACAGGTAAAGTTTCTCCAAAGTTTGGAACGGGAAGTCTGTAAACCTACAGGTAGAAGGAACATTATCTGTGTGCTTCCCTCTCGTATTTAATTTGCTTTCCTAGTTCAGATTTCAGTTATAAAATAGTATATATTTTTATATAGTTCAATAGTTGGTACAGGGCCTGTATAATGAGATCCAATTGAAACCGTGCATGTTATGAAAATAATTCTTTCCTACTGATTATGTCTCAGAAAGTATGTCTGGCATGTGAAGAGCATAAAAATGAAACTGTTCCACTCCCCTCCCTGTTGACTGAAAAGCATAAAGGCTGGGGGTGCTTTGAGAGCAAGTGGGAAGGAGGCAGTTCAGATCAAAATATATTTGGGTACATTTCTGTTCTCTCTGACTTCTGTAACTTTCAGCAAAATTGGAGAGGAATCACAGTCCTAAAACATCTTTTTTAAACAGGTGGCCTTTGTCATTTTTGTGTCAGAGATGCCCTAGCTGAGTGAGTATTAAGGGTATACACATTAGGGTCATTGTAAAGGTATTAACATATTATAAGCTTTTAATGCTAAACCCCTATGAGATGCTTTTAAGAATGAATGAATATATTCTTGACAGTTCTGTGGGGATTTAGTTAAGCTCTGTGGCTATGACACTGCCTTTTCTCCTGTTCACTGTTTGCAGCTGTGCAGTGCATGTCTGTGAAAGGCCTGGGGTCTCAGGTTCACAGTCCCCAGGGCAGTCCCCATGAGCTTCCAGTGTACAAGAACTGGTAGACAGCAGTGGGTCAGCCAGTTACAGCTGCCTTTTCCCCCCGCAGCAGGTACGGCACTGAGAGGCCCCGCTCCCGCAGCCCCATAAGCCGCTCGCTGTCACCTCGGTCCCACACGCCCAGCTTCACTTCCTGCAGCTCACCACACAGCCCGCTGGGGACCAGCAGGACCGACTGGGGGAATGGGAGAGACACATGGGATCAGTCCCCCTATTCTCGACGGGAAGAGGAAAGAGATAGCAGGGAATGGCGAGAGAATGGGGACGAGAAGAGGGACAGGACTGACACGTGGGTACACGAGAGGAAACATTATTCCCGACAGCTGGACAAGTTTGATTTGGAAGAACGGCTTGAAGGAGGCAGAGGACACCGAGAAAAATACTTAAAGACTGGTTCCCCTGGGTCCCTTCACCCTTTATCTGGCTACAAGAACAGGGAAGATGACTATTACCGAAAATCCTCTAAGTCAAAATCTGACAAGTTTCAGAGGCAGCTGCAGGATTTACCTGGGAGATCTAAGAGAAAGGAAGAGGCAAAGTTAAGGGAACGCAGGCATTCTTACAGCGAGGACACTGCCAGGGAGGAGGCAGCTGAACAGAAGCACAGCAAAGCATCTGAGGGCTCCAGGCAAAAACAAAGTGATAAGAATAAAGTGAAGAAAACTGAAAAAGACCAAGAAGATGCTACTGGTGAAGGCAGTGATGTAAAGGAAACCAAACCTCCTGAGAACGAGGTAAATAGAGATCTAAAAGTATATGCAAGAAGAAATGTAAGTGATGAAGTAATACATTTTCTGAAATATCTTAGAGAATTTGTTGTAGGTGTAATGCCAGCAATATGAAATGTTTTTCCATTATAAAATTAGGGAATGTAGTCATAGAAGAAGTCTTGGGAGGCCATCTTGTCCGTGTTTTTGCCCAGACCATGCAGATCTATTACACTCTCGTGGTGCTGGGTATATGGGCGTTATCATTTTGTGTCTATAGAACCTTTGGGTAACAAATGAGGGGATGGGGTCAGACAGCTGAAAATGAAACCGAGTGACAGTCTGCTGTTTGCATGCAGGTTGTGTGTGAAGAGGCAATTGTCCTCCTGCTAACTCTGTGCAGAATGCCCCATAGCTGCTCTTTCTGCATCCATCACCTGCTTCCACTGCCAGTGAGGAGGATTGAGTTATCTGGAAATTAAGTGATACTTTACAGAGGTGCACAGTATTTATACAGGGAAGGGGTTGCTATACTATTAAAATGGGGAATGAACTTTTAATGAGAAACATTTCTTTCTGGATAACTCAACAGAGCAATTGTTTCTATTAATCATGTGTCCCTACCCTCAACTGTGGCAGGGATAATTCACACCACTCCCTTCAATGTTCTGGCAGAAGTCTCTTTCCATGACAGAAACCACTGAATCAACTCACCTATAAAATTATGCAATCTCTGGAGAAATACTTCCAGTGGTAAAGTGGCAATGTTTGTGGCTTTGATTCTCCACTGGGAAGAAGTAGGAGGGGGAACACATCCAGATGCCTCATTTGCTCAGTCTCAGTACAGCCCATACTCACATCCCCACCCCTTGGGGATCTGGTTACTGGCTCTTGGCCACCTTGCCGCCCCTGGAGTCCCCCAGGTCTGTTGGCACAGGAGGCTGCAGAGGTGCTTGGCTCACCAGCGCTCCATCTCTTGTGCCTTTGTGCTGCTGGGGCCATTGTCGGTTGTTTCCAGTTGACCTTCTTCTCCTGTGGGGCTAAGTAGGTGGAATTTCCTAGATTTGTAACTCACTAGTCTGTAACCAGCAGCAGCACTGCCTCATGCCATAGATAAGCATGTTTGTACCACCTTTTATCATCTTTTTCCTTTGGCTGGTATTTTACTATGATGTGTGGTTCCTTGGGAGGAGACGTCAGAGAGAAATGTCAAGATAGCATCCTAAATCACACTCCTCTGCATGTTTTCCAAGTTGTTTCACAGTGGCTTTGCTAAAGACATACCTCTCTGGGGACTATTGCTAGTAATTTATTTTAAAAGGAAGAAATAGTTTTGTATGTCTTGGACTCACTTTTGCTTTGTCCTTCTTCTACTAAATGTGAGGTAGTACTGTGGCTTTGTTCTTCCCAAGTATGAACTGTACAACCAATTCCATTTTCAACTGATCCTGTGTCAATAAACAAAACAGTCGAGGTCTTCTGCAGAGTTTAACACTGCTGCTCTCCTTACCACATCTGAGCCAACATAACAAATGTGGGTAGAGAACAGAAGAGTGGAGGCTGGAAATTTTAATGAATTGACATTCTCCCCCACCTGTCTTTCAGCCAATTCTGTGATATAAATTACACCTCTAATTTTGTTTAAAATTCTTTTTCTTAATTCTGATTTGTACAGCTCTGCTAATGGAATTTATTGTTGGGTCTTTTCCCACAGCCTAGTTGACTTGCATAAACTTTAGAAATAAAGCATGTGACCTTGTGAGTGACTTTGCTTCTCTAAACCCAGAATAGAAACATACTAGAGCACCACTGTGTGTTGCTATACGTGTATATGTATTTATTTTAGCTTGAAAAAGAGGAGCAAGTTCCAGTGAAGAGCTCACCTTCACATAATAAACAAGGAAAAGAATCCGGGGAGATTCTGGAAAACACAAGGAAAGAAAAGGTTGGTGACACGTTGGTGTAGCTTCTTTGAGAAAATGATTGAAATCTCAGGTTTGGTAGAACTTTTCCCAAATGAAATATTAACCCCTAATGAAAAAACACATAAAGGGGTTGGAGAAGGAGGTTGTCTGAATTAGCTTGCCTTATCTTGACCTCTGCTTTAAGGGTCAGCTTTTCCTGAAGTCTCCAGAACTCTTTTTTTAGTTACTCTTTGCTCATGTACGTTGCTTCACATACATAGCGCTTGGCAGTGGCAGCTGTGAGGAATGTATGCCCAAGTGAACTGGGTAACTTTGCAAACCGTGCCCAAAAATAGGAGATGTGGTCAGTTAGTGGGGAAAGAGGGGACTATGATGAATACTTTTTAGAACATTGGTCTTATGAACTATAGATAGCAGTCTCCTGATTGTTTCTGGTTTTAATTAAATAATGCCTTTACAGCACCCCTACTGCTGCATTGCAATCGGGGACAGCAATGTCCCTGGAATTCCTCCAGCTTCATTTCTGTAGGGTCATGGGTTGATGGTCAAATATGGAAGATATTGATATCTGTTGCAGAAAACTGATCTCCTGGCAAGAGCAGTGCCAGCTCACAGAGTTTTCATGCTGTTTTAGGATTCTAGGAGGGGAAGTGTGGGAATGGCCAAACAGGAGGAGAATACAGATTATTAATAGATTATGTGTACACACGGAGTCTGGGAGTTGAAATCTAAGATGCAAGTGTGTCTTAAAAGTAAGATATACCTTTTAATTCTAAGACTTCTCAAGTCCAGTATTAGTGCCTAAGTCCTGTAAGTCTGAAACTGCATGTATGAGGTATTTCAGAATATGTGCTTTGGAGTAAAAGCTGTAAACCTGCTTTTTCCTAAGGTTTAGGCCGGTGCCTCCCAGCACAGTCCCTGGCAGAGGGATCTTGCTGGTGGAAGGAAATGACTGCAGAAGAAAGCCATGTTTTCTCAGTCATCATGTGAATTTAAAGGACCTGGTCCAGGAAAGTGAAAGCCACAGTGGCTCGAATGAGGTTCAATATATTTTCATTGTACTGAGAAGGAGGCAGAGGAAGGGGATCACATAGTAGCATCAGTTGCATAATAAAGTGTAACACATTGTGCCTTGCTCTACTGCTTACAGAAAAGCAAGCAGCAGGGGACTAGAGAGACTGCAATCCCCAAGGCAGTTACAGAATCTTCACAAAGAGAAGTTTATGTGATAATTCAATAGAGATTTTTTGTCCTTGTGCATAAAGTTTAAAATCATAGCACCAAGGCATATCACTGTTTGAAACTAAAACACAAGAGGAGTTAGACATGGCCATATCAAGGTTCTTCCTGGTTTCAAGGACCACTTTTTGACAGTGATTATCTATAATCACCAATCTCTCAAATGTTTTACATCTGTGACAGGACCGAGACTGGGAGAGTGGAAGTGAAATAGAAGGTGAGACCTGGTATCCTGCTAATATGGAGGAATTAGTGACAGTAGATGAAGTGGGAGAAGATGATTTAATTATGGAGCCTGATATAACTGAGCTTGAAGAAATAGTCCCAGTTGATCAAAAAAATAAAGCTGGTTCAGAAATGTGTCCCTGTATGTCAACCATGTTAGAACTGAAAAATGATCACAGCCACTTAACAAGAAACGAAGACAAATTTGCCCATAAAGCTTTAGAAACAAACTTCAGAGCAGCAAAGGGCAGTGCAGCTTCTAGTGGCTGTCAGGAAGATGATGAGGATGATGATAATGATGATGCTGCAACTGAAGCATCAAGCCTAAATCTGGACCCTGAACAGAAGCCAGAGGAATTGAAAGACCAATCTGCTAAGGAGTCTGATTGCCAGCAGAAGGAAGGAAAAATTGATAAGAGCTCTGACACTCGTTTAGAGCCTGAAGATCACCATATACCTTCTGTTCATCTGAAAGAAGAGACTCTCCAGCTCCCTGATACATTTATAGATGATTACAAACAGATGGGATCACAAGGAGCTGAGAGCAGAGAAGTTACGGAAACGCTCATTAAAAACGCTAGTGAAGAAACAAGACATGGAAGCCAAGAGTGTCCAGAGGCCAAGGGTAACTACTGCTTTTTTCCCCTTCAGCCTGCAGAGAGTCTTGCATGTTTTCTCTGAGGGTAGACTGAAATTTATTGCTAACGAGAATAAGTGTTGTTAATAGTATCAAGGCTTGTCCTTGGAGCAGCTTAGTAAAAGAACCCCAGTGCTTTTGGCCAAGCTAAATCATTAGAGCCTCTTAGATGAATAGTGTAAAGGAAATATGATAAGCAGCTTGCAAGCTTTCTGAAAGGCATAAGCTGCTATAATTGTCATGTCAAGGTTCACATGAGTTTAGCTGAAGTCTTTCAGTGCCTTGCTAAATTTATTTTGAATTGTCAATGAAATGAGTGACAGTCTCTGAAGGTCAACAGAAAAGTATCTGCAATGTCTGGCTGGCTCCTGGACAAGGTGGATATTCTTACACACTGTACTGAAGCATTATTAACATGGATATCATGCATAGATTGTTACTTCTCAGTCGCTGTTCATGCAAATATATACCTTTTGCCAGGACTTGCTTTATCATGTCCTGTTTTCTACTGCATGCTGCCTTTAATATAAGTGATAGGATGGGCTGTGAGATAATGTCAATAAATGTAATCATAGCTACCTATTTATATTTTAGCTGTCAGAAAAAAAGGGATCTTGAGGTCTGAAAAAGTCAGTCCAGTTCCTTGTCATGATGCTTGAGCAAATGGGCTGTGCATAGTGAGATGAAGTGAAAAATATCATCTACATTGAGTATGTTGGTCAGAAATGCTCTTTCTTAATTGCTGCCAGAGCCTATATGATGGACAAGGGCTTCTGAAAAGATGCTGATGGAAGATTTTTGAAAGTGCAATGCTGGAAACATTTCATATGAACATCTGATTTTGAGCTAACTTCTTCCACCAGGACAGATTTGAAACTCATTGGTTTTTAATACTTACCTGATTGACCTGAAGACACCTTGCCAGACTTTGCATGTTTGGAGATAATATTGCCATGGGACTGGGCAGGGCAAAGTTGGCTCTCCTGGGCTTCCTGGGCAGCCAGCTGATGAAAGAGTTGGGTGTCTCAAGAGCATATTTACTAGTGTTTCCAGCATCTCAGCTTCCAGCTTGTCAGCAGGGAGCCTGGAAGCTCCAGGGCCTCTCATGCTTCCCAGGTTTCTGACATGGATTCGTTATCTGGGATCTGCAGTCCAAGGCTCTAGGCCCTCTACAAATGCAGCTGCCAGCTCAGAAGCACAGAAATCAACTGAAGTGGGACTTTAGTTGCTGCAAAGCCCCTGGGTGTCTTAAGAAAAGCTTACCAGCTTACTGGGGGTTTTCCAGGCTCTGCTGCAATATTGGAATCCCTGGGTAGGTTTAGAGTTAAATTGAAAGGCAACCAGTTAGGATTTTATATTATTTTCTTTTAAATCATGCAACAGACATATTTAAAAGTGAAGAAAAATTCATTTTCATAGCCAGAAACTGCAGATCTTTGAACTACAGACTTGAAAGACAGGAAGGGTTTGGTATGGGCAAAATATGTTTGTTTTATAAGAAAATATATCACTTATTTAGGTGAAATTTGCAATGCAGTAGAAATTTTGTCAGGGCAGGTGAGGTAGTTCTTTGATGTAAGGACTAAAAAAGAGGAATCAGACCAGTTTATCTGTAATTCTGTAGCTCTGTGATAGCAAATTCCTCTTCTTTTTAAATAAAATTAATTCATATGATAGAAATAATGGGAAGGGACATCATCTGTTCTTTTGACTGGCTATATTTACCTCAGCAAATCAATCCAGTGTTTCCACAACTTGAATCTCCTGCTGTGTCAATTAATGTCAGCCATCAGGAACCAACCATCCTATCCCTACTATTCAGAAAGCAAAATCTTTTAGTGGCTGGGAGCCATAAAGCAGGAACTATCCCTTGGAGAGATGAGGATGGGAGAAGAGTGGCTCCAGGGAGAAGGTGCCAGTGATGTTGCAGGGATCCTACAAAAGGCAGGTTTGGAGGATTGTATTCATCAGGACCTGCTGCCCCAGGACCATCTCAGCAGCCCCTGTGTCAGCCCAGCTGCACCACTGATCATGCAGTAATATATGTGATTACAAAGCTGTAGTCAGGCTCTGCTTCTGCCAGAGGTGTGTAATGTTATAGCTCTATATAGAGATTAGAATACAAAACCCCTCCAAACATAGCATTAAATTAGAAATAGAAAAATGGTCTACTGGGAGACATCAGTGACTGCACGCCATAGTAAGCTGCTGGAGTTGCACTAAACAGGCCTCTGATTGGCATGGAAAAGCATTTTTTTCCTGATTTTACTTCATTTGTAGATCCACCCAGAAAGTGTTCCCAAGAAGCTTACAAATGTCTCTTTAGTAAACTGCTTTCATTAAATACATTTATTCATTTGTTAAGCAAATTCTAGGTACTTGGAAATGAGATCTCTGGAATACCCGGAGGTAGAGTCTAAACAAAGGCCCTCTGCACCAGGCTGGGAACAAGAGGACGTCTTCACCGAGCTCAGCATTCCCCTGGGTACGTTGGGCCGCCCACTGCAATACCCAGGCCTTACAACAAGATGTCACTTTAAGGCTGCTTGCTATATTTATTTTTCAGAACAGATGTGGGGAGAGAAGGAATAGAGTATATGACAGACGGGTAGCTGTTGAAAGAAACAGCCTTTTGATTCTAGATCATTGCTAATTCATTCCAAATGAATGGCAAAAGGCAGCTGATGAGATGAAAAAAGTTCCCTTGGACTATATATGAAATACATATGAAAAAATACTTAGTAATTTAAAGGTCTTTGGCATAAAGTATAAGCAAAAGTATTGGCTTTACTGTGTAAATACTGATTATGAGCAAAACACCTGGAAGAAGTACATCCTCAAAGGCAATCTGTGTAACTTAAACATGAATTTACTGCTAAAAAGTATTATTGCTTTTCTAGCCCTTGATGTTACAGAGTGAAGTTTCCAGTCAATATTATGACAAGACAGATTTTAAAGCCTGTATATCTAAGAGAGAAGAGAAAAGGTGTGTTTTCAATGCACAAGATTTTAAAGTGCAGCGCAATATTGCAAAATCAGGGAAATCAGAGAAGTGAATCCAGGATTCAGTTTCCTATTCCTAATATTTAACTAAATAGCATGTTTTTTCTTTGAAAACAAGTTTATTATGGGAGGGATAGGATTTCAGCTGACACTCTAATTCAGACTTTCTCAACAGGCGTGGAGTTTGTGGTGCCTAGAACTGGGTTTTACTGCAAGTTGTGTGGACTCTTCTATACAAATGAAGAGACAGCAAAGACAAGTCACTGCAGGAGTACTGTTCACTACAAAAATCTCCAGGTAAAAACATACCTGAAGCTACCTAACAACAAGCTTATGGAGTGGTTTGTGTGATAAAAAATCAGTTTTTAGTCTGTGGACAGAATTCAGATGAAGTGAAATTCAGGTGGACAAACTTTTCAGTAGTTCCAACCATTAGCATGCTAATTTCTCACTCTTAGGTCCTTGAAATCAACTTCTGGGTTGCAGGCAAAATGAGGCCAGGTGATAATTTGATCTTCTCATCTACATTTGGTCCTTGTCATTAGCACAGCATGCAACTCAGATCATTAATTCCCTGTTTCAGAGGGTCCCAGATGTTTCTGTCACTGGGAGTGACCCCAGCAGCAGCAGTGTTCAGTACATCTTAATGTCAGGAGCATTAAACATGGCATTTGTCTGATGTAGCCAGAGCCATTTCTGTGTTGGTGCGCTTTCTCAGCGTGTTTCAGCTCGCAGCTCTCTGTGACACGCGGGCTCTGCGAGGCATTTCCTGTGACCCGCTGAAATCCCCTCCCTGTGTGCAGAGCAATTTCCATCAGGATATGCAGGAGCATGTCAGTGCTTGTTGCTCCATAAGAATGTAACAAAAACATGTCAGCAGTTGATAACAGCACAAGGAGACCATGTGTGCCTGCAGTTCAATCAAAGACCTGCCTTTGTCACTTTTGAGATGCACTATCAATAGAATCAGTCACAACTGCCTGAGCATTATCTGTCCCATGCCCAGGGCTCCTCAGAGGAGATTGCCTTGGCTCCCAGTCCCTACCTGTGAGCAGGGTGTGCACACTACATACACACTTGTGCTGGCATTCTCTTACTCTTAGCAAAAATCATGGCAGAGCAAAGCAGAGCTGCTCCTCCTTTCTCTGTTCCTTTCCTCTGCCCACAGTAAATGTGGTACCTCTGCTCTTGTTCAAGTAATAGCTCTCTTTCCTTAACTGGCTAGTAGGCACGGACACTCACAGTCAAGTAATTTATCTGGAGAATTTTCTTCTTGGCTTTCCTGAAATTCCACAGCTGTAATTATACAAAGGCCTCTGGCTTCCAAAGGCTTCCTACAGAGTTCTGATGCATGCTCATAATGGACCCTCCAAGTGCAAGCTTGAAAAACAGGTGCCCAGTTTGCATTCCTTTTTTTGCTTCATACAAAAAAACCCCAGAGGGATTCACCAGAGGTGGCACCACTCAGTGCAGGCTGTGTATCCCATGCAAGTCTGTCCCTAAGAAACTCATACTAAAGAAAGATTGCAACTCCTGACCCTGACCCTGGAAACTGGTTCCATGTGAAGAAGAGGGATTTTTCTTTTTTAATTTTCTAACTTATTTTGTTAAGGTCACAAGAAACAGACCCAACTAAAACTGACTTAGTCTGAAAATAACCTCTTTTTCTCCCTATTAAGACATTTCCCATGAGTACTGTGGTAGATATCTAACACTGACGTGAGATAAAAGAACAAAGACTATAAAAGCTGTTAAAATTAAATCTGCCAAACGCAGTAATAAAAACAGGCTGTTCTGTCGAGGCATACTTCTTATCTTACTACATACAGGAAGTAAATGTCTCGTCCAACTTTTGCCTGCTCAAGTGGAAAGTTAGCAAATTTCAAATCAGTGTTCTGTCTTGCTAGAACCCTTTTTGTCACCATAATGATAATTTATGCATTCTGCAAGGAATATGAATCTTCTTCTGTGACGATGCGAGCGTATCCACCAGTATAGGAACTAGGGACTCTGATTGTAGTGGAGCTATGGGAGTGCTGCTGCAGTGTTCCTGTTCTCCTTCCTGAATGCCAAATGCCATCATCCACTGACAACAACAGTGTCCCAGATTGTGTCACAGATTTGAGTCTTTTATAGCTGATTTGCTACTTGTTGTCTCTCATGTGATCTCCTTGAGCTGCATCCAAAATATATGTTCAGTGTTTGGATTTGAATGTGACACTGAACAGCTTGTTTGCTAATTTTCTTCCAAAAGCCTTGTTTATATCATGATAGTTTTGTCTTGAAGTAAGTTTAGTCAACTTTATCTAACTATAATGCCCCTCAAATAACATCAATCACTGATAAAAAAGATCAGCTGTTTCTTTGTTGGCCTTGCAGACTTTTTGTAATTTTTAATTCTCTTCATCATAATAAATTATTTTCCCAGGTGATATTTGTATTTACAGATACACTGCAATTCCCACGTCCAAAAAAAATCCATATTTTTGCCATCCCTTCCACCACTTCCTCCAGCTACAGAAAGCTGTCATCATTCTTCTGGTAGAAGCTACCTGGGCAACTCAGTGCAGTATTTCATCCTATTTTCCACTGGCTTTATGCAGTATTTGTCAAAACTTATACTTAAATGAAAAAAACATACAATTTTTGCTTGACTGCCGTTTTGCTGTATATTAATCTGAATCTGCAAATTTCAGATCTGGTGTTTGTGGTACTCATGATAGCTGGCAACATCAGCTAAAGGTAGTGGATGAAACTCAGTCTTGTTTTGGTCGGTGCTCATGAAAAGCCCCAAAAGCTTGAGTTATCTGATCCAGGGACAAGTGTTAGTGATTTATTACAGTTCACGCTGTACAGAACACGTCTCCCAGCCTTTATGGTCCCTATATCTCTGTATACTACTGTAACATTTACTCTGGCTTTTTGCCCCGTGGAATTTTGCACCCAGAGATCAGGACTGAGAGTTGTGTAATTTCCACAGCCCAATCTCTCTAGTCAGAGTAATAAGGGTGCAGTCCATGGGTATGTCCATTCATTAGCATTGCTGAGTAACTTTCAGATGAACCTCTTATATTCAAAACTTGTATTTATCTGAGAGAATGTGGCAATTCTAACACAGCCCTTAGGATTTTTACAGCCATTTCTCATTTAATCTCTTCCCCATGGATGCCAAAGAGTAAACTCTACTCTGGGGAAATCCTGCAAGTTGAGAAAATTTTGCAGTGATGTGAAAGGGTCTTTTCAAAATAAATCAGAATGAGTAAATAGCTAGAAAAGGAGTTTTATGACCCTAATAATGTGTTGATCAGTTATTCTTGAGGGTGATGTACATAAATCATCAGGAAGAATACCTCTACATTATTATGTTGGAATTGCCCAGGTGTCTCTGCACTAGCTGCTGCTGAAAAAGCTTCTTTCCATCCATTTCTATGTCTGCTGACCTTGAATAAATAGTTTGAGCACTATTTTGAGACCCATACCCATTCATCATCCATTTTGTGTGCAGCTCTGGCAGCTAAGAGCACTGCCAAAAGGCTGAAAGCCTCACTGGCCATGTCTGTTCTTTTGAATCTCAGTAAGTACTCAAAGCAGTGAAAGGCTTTATCTTAGAGAAACACAATAAAGGTAAATACTCTAGCCAAACTGCTAAATTGTGTTAATTATTACTGAGTGTGATTATTCCCTTAAAATAAAATGTTCTCATACAAAAGGTGTATCTCTGAACTGGATGTGCTGAAAATATAATATATAAACTTTAAATCAAGACTCTGAAATCACATTTATGTTCTGACACACCAGTACTTTTCTGTCAGAATTCATTTGACTGAGTGGAGTTAGTTCCTGCCCTGTAGCACAGGGGAGAAGAGAGAAGGTGAGGTCTGGTTGCACAGACTGATGGGGAGTAGAGTCCTCCTGGTGCTGTCACCATTTCCCCCTGTGACACACAGTAAACCTCCGAACTCCTGAGGCTCTGCATATATTCAGGTAGTTTGCCTGACACAGCCATATTTTCTAGCTTGAGTTTTCACCAAAATGGGGCTTCTGTGTGCTTTCTTTCCTTGTGAGATATTGGAAGAGTTAGAGCTCTGAAGAGGTATAAAGAGTCCTGTGTTGAATATTTTCAGTTTTGGTAACAATGGTTTTTTTATGTGATTGCAGAAGTATCTATCCCAGCTTGCAGAAGAGAGCCTGAAAATGAAGGAAGAAGGCAGCCCTCTGCCTCAGGATGACACTGGCATCGTTCCTCACTTTGCAAAGAAAAAACTATGATGCAGATGAACTGGAAGAGATGTAATGAGTGAATGCTGATACTTCTTTTTTTTTTTTTAATTTTAAATTTCTATGATATAACTGTCAATTTGCACTGTACAGAGGAGGGGAAATAAAGAGCATGTTCCATGCATCTATGCCCAGAGTGCCATTAAAAACCAAAATGCCTGAAACTGTTTCCCACGGTGAAGCAATGCTGGCATATCTGTTAGAAGTGGAGCAATTCTTTCTCACACTCTGCGTGCTGGGAGTGGTTTCCTAGATTAAATCAGAATTCTCAGGGATTCTTAAAGTTTTAGTTCTGATGTAACATGTCAAGTCAGGTGGAGTACTTAGAAGCACTCAGCATCCTCCAGTGGACGCTGGAAGGAAAGGAGATGTGACTATTTATAGGCTTTAATGTTGCTTAAAATACCTTCAGCCATTTCACTCATTGCCCCAGTGAGAAGTAGGATTTGCATAGGATAAAAAGATAGATATAAACCCATTTTGCTGAAACTAGTGAGTAGATGGCATAATGTAAACCCCATCAGCACCCACCTCCATGTCTTAGAGCTTGGTGAAATGACAAACGTTTGCATTGTCGAGCACTGACTGTACACTGCCAGTGTTGTGTGAATTCTGGGGGAGCCACAGTCTGTCCCAGGGACCTCAGAGCCTGAACCCAGCACAGCAAGAGCGGTTCAAATGCACGTGCTGGCAGCCAGCCTGCTCTGGTTTCAGCATTTTCCATGGTGTGGCCAGGGTGTTCTCCAGGGACCGTTGTGTTTGAAACTCTTCTTTTTGATAATTCTAAAGGGTGCCAACTTTGAGTCTTACAGACTTGAAACTCTCATGAGAGGCTTTTTAAAGTGCCACATGTTTGGACCATGTCTCTTTTAGACATTTTATTCAAGATCCTTGCTTTTGGGGTCTTTTTGTTTTCTTTAAAGCTTGCTTTTCCTCAGCTTGGCAACGTTGAATTTTCCTGGTTTTTATGGAAAGACGCCAGATTTCTAATATTGTTTTTGTATTTTATTTCCCTGAATTTTTTAAGGTGAATACAACAACTGATGGCTCACGGAGCACTGCACTGAGAACACAGGATGCACCAGCAGCTCTGGCATTATTATGACCTATTGTTTCTGCACAGTTGTTGCTTAGTATTTTGCAAAGTCCCTTTGAAATGCACTGTACAAGTTTCTGGTTCATTTCAATAGGGCTTTGTGTACTAAAGTGAATACGCATGCAAACCATTGCCAGGATTGATCCCAGAGTTTATAAAATGCCCTGTGCAATCTGGGTAGATGGGGATTTGCAGGCATTTCCATTCTTTGCCTGACTCTAATATTCATCACAGTATGTTCTGTAAAAATTGCTGGTACTGGATGTCCTCTTTAGATGTTGTGCAGAGGAAACAGTTTCCCAGAAGGTTCTGGCTTTCCCTAAGAATGACAGGGATGTTGCACAATATTGCAAAGTGGCTAAATTGCCAAAACTGCTTCCACCAAAGTATTTGTTTCATTATGTCTTGTGCCAGCAGCTGTGCTCGTTCTCTGAAGTACCCTGTAGCAGGCAGTGTCTCTCAGAGGTGCCTGGTATTGTTGCCTGAAGCCCTGTTTCATTCCATGGCCTGTGCTTTCCACTCATTTTTACCAGAGGTAGGTTCAGATTTCATAGTTGGAATTCTTGCTTCTTGCAAGTTGAGGGATTCTTTGCATCCCAGATTCAGACAGAGCCTACCAAACAACAAGGGGAAATGAAAAACATTACAGCCTAAATCCTCCTTTGTCCAGGCTTGAAGTATGTTAAGACTTGTGTCCATCTGTCATTTAAAACAGCTAGTTTAGTTTTAGTCTTGGGCGGGGGGGTTTGTTTTTTGGTGGATTTTTTACTTGGGTTTTTTTTTCTTTTTTCTTTTTTCTTTTTTTTTTTTTAGGGGGCTTTGGTTTTTTCCCCCTATGCAGAAGAAAAAAAACCCAACAATATTGCAAACCAGGTATTTTTCCTTCAAGGGTTGGGTTTTCCTTTGACTGTTTGTTTTTCACATTGCAGTGAAACTTGAGCGCAGGGCTGTTAGGACAAGAGCTTGTATTGCAGGCTATAAGATGATGAAAATGGCAGTAAAGATTGTGCAATTGTCTTCTAAAGTGCAGCTCTCTAGCTGGTCATGTATCATCTGAATATGAAGTTCCCTTCGTGCCCTTCAGCACAAACTGAACACAAGGGAAGGAAATCAAGCATCAAATCTTTGAAGCTAACCCTGCTATCAAACTGGGGCTCTCACCAGCCTAATGGGAGCTTGTTAGACCATGTGGTTAAGCTTAATTGGATGTGAGACATAGCTGACTGTATATCAAAGTCATATGCCTCCAGCAGCTTTATCCCCAGGTAACCTCAAATGAGAAAAGTATCACTGTTATTATTCTTTATTTGTAGTGCAGCAGAAGCTACAGGTCCACTGCCTTTATTATAGGCAAGGCACAAATCCACAACAAAGACTTTCCCAGGCCAAAGAGCTTTAAATCACACTTTCTGAAAACAGACAACAGGTGGATACAGGCAGGCAGGGAAAGCAGCAGGTAACCATGAGATTTTGACTGGCAGCAGAAGAATAATTAAAATGAGTATTTACCCAGGGGCTTATTTTTGGATTTATGGGAGATGATTCAAACTACTTTCCCCCTCCTCTGGTTCTGAACCAGGTTCACTCCCTTTATTCACAGCTTGTATTTAACCTCCTTTTTCCCCCTAGATAGTTGCATTAGGAATACAAAATCCCTTCTTGATACAATGGGTCTTGGTATCCTTTGCTCCCCAGCCATTTAAGTTTCAGTCTCCAGAGGTGGAGTCTTTACCAAGGCTCAGCAGGAAATGTCCTGGCTCCAGACACCTTGTTTGGGTCACAGCTACAGGCCCTTGCTTGCCACTGAGGAAGGAGGTGGCTCTAGAGGGCATCTCTGCCCTGTGCAGTTTCCTCTTCTGGAGGGAGATGACTCAGGTGAGCAATGCAGGTGCAGAGCCCAGCCCCACAGACGTGATCAGAGCCAGACATTTGCAGAGGTGGTTTAGACACCCCCTCCCTTTGGGCTCTGTCCTGACAAAACAGCAATCTGCAAAATCCTGAGAACAGCCACATGGGCACTTCCCCTTCTGAGAAGGTCCTTTCTCCCCAAAACCTCAACAGTTGAAAGCAATCCCACGTCTCAATTAGCTCCTAATGATGCCCTTGGTCAGTTTGCAGCCCTATGCACTTTGAGAACTCAGAGATAATCTCCTTCCCTCTCCAACAGGCCATCATGCAATGCTGACAGGCACTCCTCAACTTCTTTCTACTACCTATTCTGCTGAGAAAGAATTCTGCTGTAGGCAGCCTCTTACCTTCCTCAGCTTGTGTAAAAATATGTTGTTTCTTTTGGTTTATTATATTGAACTCTTGACTTTTTTTAGTTGGCATAATTTGTCATCACTATAATCCACGCCCTTTATTTATATATATATATATATATGTATATAGCACAAAGCAGGCTCAGGTCTAGCCAAACAAATATTGCTATTTAAAAAGGAGCTTCCTTAATATATCAAAACCATTTCAATACATCTCAACCAAAGATTGCACTTTTATAATAGGGACTATGTTTTTCATCTCTGTGAAATCTGCATTGATCTCAAATAGTCTTTAATGTCAATCTGCAACCTACTTCCTTTGAAGAAAAAAATGAAAGAATTAAACATTTGCCCCATTAGATCAGACAAAGTTCCACGTTGGCTTTAACACTAAATTAGTGTTAGGCTGGTTATATTCAGGGGTATTTTTCTATTCTCTACAGATTAAGGCTGTGATTTGTTGAATTATACTTGAACTGGACCAGATGTACTATTTATTGAGCTTATATAATCTTGTTAATTTAAGTTTTGGTTTGTAAACAGTTGAAATTTGTTAGTACTTGTTTAATTATGTAGGAACTGTCACCAATATTAACTGATCTGTGTAACTGATTGCAAAGTGTTTTAATTTGTGTTTCTTAAGAAAGATTTTAATAAAGAGAATTATAAAGCATATACATTGGTGGGCAATTGTCCCAGAAACAACATGCTTCTAGCTTCCCAGGGGATCTATTAAAAATCAAAATGAATAAAAGATAGTTTAAGGAGTAAGAATGAAGCAGGGGCGCAAAAGGTTTGCTGTTAAATATAATTTTTACAAGTTGTGGTTCGTGGTTCTTGCCAGGGAGTTCCCACTGTACAGATTGTGAGTGATTGCCATCAGCTGGTGCTGAAGTTGAAGTGAGCACATCTCAGCAGCTCACTCTGTAATTATCATCAATTGTTATTACCCACTCCTGTCCCTCTAGATATGTCCTTACTTCCCTTTTTCTCTTTATTTCCAAAGGAACTGGGGAACCTGTCTGTTCCCACTGGCTTTTTGCTGTCTCCATCCAGGTTGTCTTCTCAGCCTTCTGAAGTATCACATAAAATATTGCCCAGCCAGGAACTTTCTCCATGTCATCTCAACCTAAGTCCCTTACGTTTACCCAATTCCTCTGTTTCCCTTGTGCTCTCCCTCTGCCTTTCCTGATTTTTCTTCTTTTCAGCAGGGTCCTCCCAGTGCCACCCCAGCTATACAAGGACCTTTCCCACTCTGGCCTTCTCCCTGGCTCACCACCACTGCCACCAACCAGAGCTCCTGGGATGAAATACTCAGCCTCAGCCAGGGTGACCTAAAGACATTCTTGTACTAAATATTTAAAGAATGCAAAGAGGACAAGAGCTGAGGGGAGACTTTACCACCAGATCTGATGAATTCATTCAGTGGAAAGCACTGGGTGGAAAACTGAGACACCAATGTCTGGTCCATGTGCAAGGCATGGCATGGGGCACTATCAAAGCTTGAGCTAAACTTCCCAACCCCATCTCTGGGAGGGAAATGGGTCCTGTCTGCCCCACTGAATGGCTGGGGAAATGGGCAGAAAGGCTGGCAGTCAGTTTTCTGCCTCCAGCTTGTTAAATCAGTGTCTTTTAAGTAACTGTTTTGCAGGTGAGACACACATGTCATATATTTTAAGCACAAATGGTTTCAGTTTTTCTGTCCTGGATGTATTGAAACCTTTGTTTGTGTGATACCATCTCATTGGAGCTGTGAATCTCTCGCTATGGAAATCAGGCAAATGAAATCATACATCCATACCACAGGAAAAAGAAAATCCAAACTGTGGTGTTCAAACACAATGTTTCAAATCCAGGTTTTGTCATGCTTAATATTCTTGGTGGAAAAGGGAACTCAGGTCTGGAAAACTTCACAGGTGAACAAAACATCAGCTTGGCCTTTTGATACAAGGCTGTGACTGACCTCACTTGGACAGCCAGGCTGTAAAACAGCAGGGCTGTCCAGCCTGCCCTGCAGTGCAGGTCAAGGCTGTCCCAAAACAGGAGCCCTCTGTGGGAAGCTGACCAGGAGAGAGGACGGGGGCATGCAGGGAGCTGGGGATGGTGCTGCCTGCTTTGGGCCAGGCTGATGTGGGGCTTGCCTGGGGGACGCTGCCCTGGCACATCAGCTGGGCTGGCAGGCACTGTGTGGAGCAGCCTTCTCCTTCTGCTTTTTCAGCCCTGGGACTGTGCTGTGTTTGTGCAGGTGGCAGCAAGGGCAGCCCAGAGAACAGGTTTGCCTTGGCTTCCGTTCCCACATCCAACTCCGCCGGTCTCCACGGATCTGTGTCAATAGGTCGAGCTCTCCTCACGTGCTTCGCTCACTGATACAATGCTGCAACACAAGGCCATGGGAGCATGTGGTATGTATTCGTGGAGGGAAAGTTCACCTGGCTGGGGACAAGAGAGGGACTCAACAAGAGATAGGGATTCTCCCTAAAACATTTTAGTGGAACTAGGTAATGCAGCAGTGAAACACAAAATACCTACAAAGATCAGCATTCAATGCCCTGAAGTTGTGTCAGGGGAAGTTTAGGTTGCGTATTAGGAAAAGGTTCTTCACCCAGGAGGTGGTTGGGATCTGGAACAGGCTCCCCAGGGAACTAGTCACAGCACCAAGCCTGACAAAGTTCAAGAAGCATTTAGATAAACAGCACATGGTGTGAAGGATCCTTGTGAATCCTTTCCAACTCAGAATATTCTGTGATTCTGTGGTTGTCATTGCAGGGCCTGAGCTGCTTTTACTGACCTAGTGGTCAGCAGTCCTTCCCAGCTCTCCTGCCATACCCCACCTCCCCTTTCCTTGCCTTCAGCAGAGTTATGGTGCATTACAGCACTGGCAATCTGGCTCTTGTACTAACCTGACATACTCATGGCACCATGGGAACCTCACTCCCCAGACACAGAAGTGAAAGAAGCAGAGGTAGTTTCCATTTTTTCCGTCCTACCTGTCCCCTTTTGCTGCCAACGTGAGGGTCAGTAGGACCCTGGTTGGTGTCACAAGGGTGTGGGAGCAGGCAGGGGAGCAGTGGGGCCACAAGGATCCATCTTCCACCCTGTGAAGATGGTTTTCTTAGGGCTGATCTGCACACAGTTGCATCAGCCTTCTGCAGGGTGAGATTTCTAATCAGATACCCAAAGCCAGCAGCTCTCTCAGTTCACATCAGGCCTCTTCTGGTTAAAGGGCTGCCTGTCAGGAGCAGCACTCAGCTAGCTACCTGAAGTAGCTTCCTTTAAACTGAAATAGGAGCATACATCAATTTTTAATTAACTGGATCATCTGAATGAGTGGGCACGTCCAAAAGCTTTTTGTGAACTAGAAAGCTGCGTAGGGGATGCTGAATTCAGCCTATTAAATGTTTAAATAATTGCCAGGCAAAGTCTTGGACACTGTTCCTCAAGGTAACACAGTAAAGTATCAGCAGCACAGCCCTGGGTCAGGAGGCAGTTTTCTCAGCCTAATTTCTTCCCTGTGCCTTAGAAACAAAGGCTCTTGTTTAAAAGCTGTCCTCCCCTTGTTCCTGAGCCTTGTTTGAGGACACGCATATTAGTTCCACCTTCCTTAAACACTGCCTTGGTGTCTTTAGAGAACACAGGAAGCCTGTTTTGTTTGTGGGTTTCTTCTCTGGCTGGGCTGCTTTTGCATTGCAGCTGGTTTATCTTTGGCAGATAGCAACGTGTTCTTGGCAGCCCATTTTCACCTTGAGCTCATGGGGTGTAGCCACACTGTGTTTTGCACACCTGCGGTGGAGAACTAGGAAAATTTTGCCTGTTTGTGTCAGTGCTGAGATGTAAAAACCAGTTTCACAGCAGAACTGTTAGTGCACTGTAGAGGTTCTGGCTCCCAAGGCATGGGCACGTTGGAGGGTGGGTGTGCGTGTGTGTGCATGAGCAAGGCTTGTGCTGCCTTGCATGGACCTCAGCACCGAGCAGCTGGCAATGGGATGTGCTTCACCATTACAATCACAAGTAAAGTTGTTTTGGTGTGCCCAAGCTGAGTTTCTGACCTGCTTATCTATCCTGTTCACTGTCACCTCCCACACACTGTCTGTAGGTGGAAGCTGTGGTGACAAGCTTGCCAAGACATGGCTGCACCAAGACATTCACAGGGACTGGTGTCAGTGTTCCCCACAGTGCCCTTGCCACAATCCACAGGGTCTCTGGAAAGAAGGGAGACCCCAAACAGGTGTGCTCAATAGCAGAGTGAGAAGAAAGAACACTGGAGACCAACAGCAAGTGCAGCCTAGGTCTGTCCTGATGTTAATGGGAATCAGCACCACTCTAGCTGAGCTATTCCAGTGCCTGATTCCAATTGGGAAAGATTAACTCGGGCAGGCAGGATGGATATGCTGGATATTAGTCTTCCAAGATATCAGCAGGCTGATGTCCCTGTGATTGCATGTTCACAAGCTGTGAGTTACATGCTCCTCTGCTTTTCTCTTCCTGCAGAGGCAGGTGCTGATTCACGAGCTGCTGCTGTAGTTCAGCCACCAGCACATCTCTTCCCAAACCCCTTCTGTGGGGTCTGATCTTAAAACCAGCAGTGAGAGCCTGGTTGAATTGAAAACTGCTTGAGCACTAAGGTAAGTTAAATACTTGTTTAAAACAGCAGCAGAAATGAGCAGTGTGAGGGAGCACTGGGCTCTGCCAGCCTGGTGAAAGGAGGAAAAAAACCTGAAGAAACCCCTCAGAAATGTTGTTTGGGTGTGTTCCTTCCAGGAGCTGCTCCATCTCTCTGCACTTGGGGCATGTTCACACCATAGCAAAGAATGGCATGAGCTCACTTTCATTAATCACTTCTTGTCAACCAGGCAAAGTGGGAAGTAAATTCTGTTTGCTGAAAGCACCATGCAGGTGGTCTGAGAGTGGATACTGACTCAGCAGGAGCAGGGAGGTGTGAGCAGGGAGTTGGGGTGGGTCAGCTGGTACCTGAAGTAGAGCCACTGTGGTGTCTTGATTGCCTGTGGACGAGCCTGAAGATGCAGACAGGATAAAGCAGAGTGATGCTTATGAGGGTTTTGAAGCTCACATTTGCTCTTATTTGGTCCTGGAGGCTTTCAGCAAAGACCACTCACTGAAACAAAGAAGAATCATCTTCCTGAAACCGAAGGGACCAAGTCATGTATTCAACCTCTTTCAGTACAGTTCTGTGATCTTGTGGAGCCTTTGAATTCTTTACCTACAAAAGGTTTACTACAGAGCAAAATGAGTTCCCAGAACAGAAAGATGCTCCTTTTCCAAGGGGATATGGGTTGTTGAGGCTTCAGGTAATGCTTCAAGGGGAGTTGTCATACATTTCTAAAAGAATCCTTTCCCACCACTTTCCTCATGTCAGCATTTCTAGACCTCCAGTGTGTTGTGGCTGCTGTTGTTATGTAAGGATTTATGAATGGCTGCAAAGTTCAAAGGCATACTGGCAACCCCAAGTCCCAAAAACCCAGGAGTCAGCCCAAGCCCTGCCCCGTTTCCCAAGACAAAGTTGTTTGCTGACTATTTCTTTTCTTAATTCTTTTTTTTAAATTAGCCCACAAACTTTAGGATCTCTTAATTCACCTCCCAGGTTTTTTTAGCTTTTAGGTTGCACTAGTTTCATGGTTTCAAATCTTTCATCCACAAAACCTTGAGGGCTAGGGGCATACTTTGTTTATAAATGAAAGCTAAAATTCCCTTGTTTCAAGGAGCTGGAATTTTAGGATATAATCCACAAAGCATATAAATTGTGATAAAATCACAGGAGTTTCCATCAGTGCACTGTCTTCTCTGTTTGGAAGAGGAGGTATTGGATTGCAGTGAGCTGCAGGCATCACTAGCTACTGTTATTTAGTGAGTCAAATAAAAATAATATTGTGGTTAAACATGAGCTCTGCAGGCCTAACTAAAGAAGATAACCTCATCTATCTGCAGTGCTTCATAAAAGCACTGCCTTTGTAATCTTCTGGATTAATGTTCACACTTAAGCACTCTGCCCCAGAAGCCTCTGCATCCCTGGCAGAGTGCATTTAAAAGGATAAAGGCTCTCTGGGATGCAGAGGAGGCCAGTGCCAGCCAGGCATCTCCTGGGACACGTGGTTGTGGCTGCTTCCAAACCAGGAGCATTTCAACCCAAGTAATCCTCCTTTCTTCCCTCTCATTGCTCTTGACTGTTGCTCTAATTTCAGTGTCGTGCTGCCTTTCACGTAGCCCCCCTCAGCCTGAATCAGATCCCTATTGTCTGTGTTGTCAACACAGCTGTTTAAATCCCTTCCCCCAAATTCCCCTGCTTTCCAGAAAGCTCCTGCCTGCAAGGCCCAGGCGCTGTTCTGAGTTTGCAGCTTTCTGTCAGGTCCTGGGCTGAGCTCAGATTCCTGTTTGGACCAGCATGAGGTAAAAATGGAAACAAATTCAGGAAAACGCTGCACTTGAGCAAAGCCTGATGCTCCCTGGCTGCCTGCTGGAGGCTGCTGCAGCCTGAGACTGGCAGTGCAGAACGAAGCGAAAGATTAGCATTATTAAAAATGCTTTGCAATTATGCAGCACCTTTTCATCTAAAGATTTCAAAGCTTCGTAGCACTCACACAAAGTTACTTATTATCCCTGGCGTTCAGCAGAGTCAGGAAACGCAGGAAAGCAGCTAAGTGACTTGCCTTAGGTCATGCAGTAAGTCGGCGTCAGAGGTGGGAACCCAGCCCCGAAGTGCTGACTCTGTGGCTCATCCCCAGCGAGAAGACACACCTCACCTTCTCCTGCAGAGAGAGTGCCAGGCCAGCTCCTTAGGGTGGGCAGAGATGGGAGAAGCACTCAGCCCACCTGGAGCATCAGCATAGCCTGGGCTGTGCCCTGGATACACCTGGCTGGGAGTAGCACCCACCGTTCCCAAGCCCTGCTCCATTCTCCAGAAGCCCTGTGCACATGGCTGAGGGGCTGTCCTGGGAACTCTTGTGCCTGAGGCTGCAGTCCAGCTTGCCTTGGCATGGTGTGGGGTGGGTGAGTGCAGCCAGCGACCTGGAGGGCCTGGAGGGCAAGGTGTGATGCCCCTGGGCTGAGCATGGCCACTGCAGCCCCATCTCCAGCCCGATCCCTCCAGCCCACTGGCCATATGCACGTGGGAAGAGCACAAGGACCTATCTCAACAGGGAACAATTCAACCTTGACACCCTGGGGGACACTACTGAGGACCAGAGGTGGTTTTCCCTGTATCAGCACTGCAGCCAGGCTGCTGTTCTCCCACTAGCTCTGGCTACAGTGAAGGTGCAGCAGCATCTCCAGACCAGGTGGTCCAGCCTGCCAAGGAGCCTGGATACGCACTCAGAGACCTGCCAGGACTTCAGGAGGTGTTACACTCTTTGGCCAGCTCAGTGGGCTGGGCTGTGGGAGGCACTGGGTGCCAAACCTTTATGCCCCGCAGCAGCAGAGCTGAAAATGTCAAGTCCTTGTATGCTGACACTTTTCTGGCTTCAGGCCAGTGGTAGGACTTAGGGACAGTGTCCTGTTTTCTGGGAAGAAAGTCAGAAAGAGGGAGAGGAGAGGTGGAGAAAAAAGCAGATGTGAAATGGGGTGAAGAAAATCATGCAGACATTTAGACCTCAGTGGTCAGGAAAACGCCTTGGCTGAGTCTCTTGGCCCCAGTGAGGTAAAACACCTTGTTAGTGTTTACCACAAAAGGTGACTGGCACAGTTATATTTATAAGGTTAAAAAAAAATAATTCTAAAAGGCCAACTTCTTCTGTTCCACCACTGAGATACTTATTTTTACCCTAGAACTATAATGAAAATCCACTCTAGTCAAATTTTTTCTTGGAGACTTGAGATGCTGCAGGTTTTTTAGTCATAAACAGTACCCTGTTCAAAATGTTATATCCCATTTATGAAGGCAGGCATGACTGATACAGCTTCAGAGTTCCAAGGGCCATATTTAAATAAGTAACAGGAACTAATCCATATAGCCAGCTTTCCTTAGGAGCCTGGGGATTTACATGTCTAAATTTCACTGCAATGAGACTCCAGGATAGGGGATAAAACTCTAGTTAACTTCACTGGAGATAAAACCCAGGCAAGGGGAAAAGCTTGGAGACAGATGCTGCAGTTGAATGAATTTATACCTCAGAAATGTTACTTAGAATGAACAGTCATTGCAAGGAATCATTTTAAAAAGCAAAAGAACCGACTGGGTATAAAAGCTATGTCTCAAAAGGGAGTCAGAGTTTTGTCTTTTAAAGGACATTAATAAAAAATGGGGAAAAGTTTTTCCTCATTGCATATGGCTGAAGAAAACTGGAGGAAGAAGAAATTATAGGGGATAGAGGTTAATATGCGTTGGGTATGTGCAAAACCTGAACTCACACTTTGCTTTAACTTTTGCTGAGGATGTTAATCATGTGGCTGCAGATGTGAGGGATAATAGGATGGGAGTATGGAAATGTTTGGGGCCGGGATAGAAGCAAATCTCAGGGCTGCTTCCTGCGCTGAAGGCAGAGGAACGGGCTAATCCACATGCCAGAGCTCTGGAAGAACTGGCCCGATGTCTTTAACAGGTCCCTCAGCCAGGGACAGGAGCACAGCAAACCTGTACAGAAGAAGTGAACTGATTTGAGCAAGAAGAGGCATGAAGGTTTCAGCTTAATAGCATAAGGACAGATTCAGAAAAAAAATGGTGAAGGAAAGGCTAGCAAAAGAGAGGGAGGTAAATGGCATGAGATGAAATGGGTTTATCAAACCCATTTATCTTTCTTGGGTAAAGCAAGCTGCAAGCCATTTGCTTAGTGAAGGAAGGGGGGTGGATCTCACCTCACTGGACTTACATTGCACATTGCATATGGTGCCATGTGGAAAGTTCTTAGGAAAAGGGAGAGGTGATTTTGCACAAGGTATAACCCCCTTAAAGACCTGGTGTAAGAGCAGCAGGGCTGTCAGGCTGGAGGGCATTTACAGAGTGTTAAACATCACTCTGCAGATCTGGCAAAGTGCTTTTGTAAATGAGCTTGGCACTAATGTTACTGGAGAACTGGTGAATTTGCTGATGACAGAAAATATGAAGCAACCTCAGGAGAAAGGAGGCTTGAAATATTACACAAAGGCAGATAGCAGAAAGTGGTGGTGACAGGCACAAATGACCAAAGTCTTTCCTACAAGCTCCCTGGCAGCTCACATTTTGCTACCAAGTAACTGACTTATCAACAGTGGAAATAGGAAGTGAGAAATGCAATCCTGGAAGGCAGCAGGAGAGGTGCAGCCCAGGGTGCACTGAAGGCTGGGGTGAGTTTGAGAAGCTATCTCACTTCATTTTGCAAAGCAAATACTGTGAGCATGAGGCTTTCTCCACACAAACACTCCCAGGAAGGGAAGAGAGAAGAGCTGATGGTGCTAAGGGCCAGTGCTGGTATAGAATAAATGATCAAAAGGAGGCATCAGACATTTTGATCAGAAGATCGTTACCAACCATTTGACAATGTGGTTCTGGAATGGCCTCCCCACTGCAGTCGTGCATGCAAAATATTGAATTGCTTTGAGGATGGAACTTGGCAAGGTCACGATAAGGATTATATCACATGGTGCCTTTGATAGGAGACCTGATAGCACAGAAGTTCCTGCCAATCCTAAGCACAAAGGTAAATGTTCTGTAAGCCTCTGTCCATATAAATATAGAGCATGTGATTATATACACACAAAAAACAGGCACATGATTTATTAATCACAGGACCTCAGCTTGTCAAATAATAATTACAAGGCAATAACACACCTTGTTTTAATAAATGGCTCCCTAAGATTTTCTCCCACAGTAAACCAGTAAAAAGGGACAATTATTCTGAGGTAGAGGTGGCATTTTGTGTTTCTGGTTGTTAGCTTTTAAATGAACTCACCGTCTGGAACTCTTAAATCAAGTACTCCCATTTTTCTGCACATTTCACAAGTTCAGCCCTTTCCAGTAAAGCGTCTTTTCAGATGCGTGATTGCCCTTTGTCAAGGCAAGAATGAACAGATGACAGCGGCAGCACGGAGGAGACATGCCTGGAACAGTTTAACGGAGCAAACCCGCTGCTGCCGCTGCCAGGAGGGTGTACTCAGAGCCCTGAACAGGGCAGGCTTCTTGTGCAATGCGAGGGGCAAGTCCTGGGAAGCCACGAGAGAGACAGCAAGGCAGTGGTTCGGGAAAGTGTTTATGCAAAGCCATGGCAGTGGGTGACTCTTCGGTCTCCGTGCTCGGGCAAACGCAAGGCGATCCCTTCTGCACCTCGCAAGGGCGCCCAGCCCCGACAGGCGCTGCACACCCAGGTCTGCAGCACAGCCCCGCTCCCAGCTCTCGGAGGAGCTGCACGAGGATGTTCAAAAGCGGCTCTAATTACCGAGCATTAAAAAAAAGTGAAGGCGTGTTTCAGTACCCTTTCAACCTGGAGCTGACGCTGCCTGATGAAGAAGAATGGGTTTGCTGTGTTTGCAGTTCATTTCAAGAAGGCACCTTAGCCGAAGATGCAAAAATAAAAGTAGTCTGAAGGGAAAGAAAGCAGAAGGCCAAGAGACAGGCAACTGAACAGAGCAGATTGATTTAACAGATATGATACATTTTTGCTGTCTGCATTATGTGTGGAAATTCTTATTCCAAGTGACACAGTAACAGACTCGACTGTAATCAAACAGCACTGCTGAGGTGTCAGGAGCACAGATGCTGCCTATCGAAAATATTTAAAACAGAAAGTAAAACTTTGAAAAATCCGCAGTGGGGAGCGCAAGGGAAATGTTCGGTGGCGTTTCTAACCCAAGGCAACTTCTCTCTGCTTTTCACTGCTCTCTGTGGTGCGGGAGGTCGGAAGCCCTGCGTGAGTCACCCCAGCGGCAGCTCAGCCAGAGCTCGGTGAGAAGCAAAGGCCGGCGCACCCGGCCAGGGCAGCGGGGACACGCGGTGTCCATTGTGCAGCAGGCACGGCACGGGGGAAGGGCCGCTCCACGCGTTTGGGCAGCTCCAGCCAATGGATTCCTCCCCTGGGTGTTACGGGAGGGCTTGGCCTGCATGTGAGAAAGGGAGGGGAGAGTTTGAAAACAACCCAGCAGGCTCTAAAGGAAGGAAGACTGCTAGAAAGTGACCTGCTCGCCTCCGTGCAAGCATTTTGCTCCAGGTGATCGGCGGCTGTAGGGGCGGGAGCGCAGGAGGGCCGGGCGGCCGAGGCGCGGCGCAGGTAACCCGGGATGCGGCTGTCGGGCAGCGGGCTCCGGCTGGACACCCCTCGCTGCTGCCTCCAGCTGCAAACCCACCACAAACGCTCCAAAGAGTTTGGGAGTCTTTTTGGTTTTTTTAGGGTGGTTTTTTTTTTCCTTCTTTTTCTATGTGAGGAGGAATTTTGCTGGTTTGTTTTCATGGGGATTTTGGTGGTCTGTTTCTATTAATATGTCTGGGGGAGGGAGGGCAGGAGGGAGCGAGTAGGTCTCTACAGCTCAGAGGTTAGCATGTGATCAGCTGTTTTCTGCTTGTTGCAGGCAACTTTGAGGTTAGAAAGGGAAAAAGAGGTGATGTCTTTTAGTAGGCTGGTTGGTACGGTGGAAAAATACAAAATATCTTTCACATCAGCACATCAGCTCTTTTTCAAATCATAGTGCTTTAGAAATCAGAAAATATGTTCGGATGAGATTTTCAGTGATTGATAACCCCACTGCTAATAGAGATATTCAGCAGAAGAAAGAAAAACCACACAATTTTCTTGTATGGAGGTGTGCTGGATGTTTTGGTAGTTTTCATCTTCTTTTGACTACTGGCCCAGCTTTTAGGCCTCTTGGAAGTGATCCAGTCCTAAACTTTAGCAGAAAATCCTTTTGCAATTTTCCATGGTGCTTTAAAAGGTGTAATGGGCATGATGCCGTATTTTGTGCCATCTTCTCTTGTGCAGGTTCTGGTTACTGTTTCAATCTCTCTGTCACCTCTTTCTTCTTTACTGAAAAATCTCTTTAAAGCCCCACTCTGCCTTGCAGGGAAAGCTGAATTCCACGATCAATGTTAATAGTTAGAATTTATTTTCCAAATCTCGGTGATGACAGTGTGGTGGTTTGCTTGGTATGCACGAGTCAGCAGAGGTGCAGAGAACAAACTAGGAGCTATTTTTTGATTGATAGGGAAAGAACATCTTTTAAAGCTGCCTCTAGGTCGTGTGTGAAAAAGTCTTGTGTGAGCACGTTGGACTGTTCTGACTTGAAAAACTGCAATTTAGTGTCTTCATGAGCAAGAAAGGTTTTCTTTCTGTCATTTAGCTGATGGGGAAAGTATCATGAAAACATGGCAATCGTGCTGCACATTCTTTAAACAGATTGTTGTTTTAGATCTTAAACCTATTTTGGATGATTCATGCAGAGCCAGGCCAGTAAATTAATTCAGGGGCTCTTACACAAGGGAACTTTGACTTTTATTTCAGTCAGAAGTGTACCAATCTGGAGTGGAATTATACAGGAAAAATATTTAATAATACTACAAAAGTCAAGTCATAATCTGGTTAACTGAGGAGGTTTCTCTCTCTGGCAGCTGGAAAATCCTGCAATGCACAAGTACCAAAGCAGAAGGGATCTGTATTTGCTTGGGCTCTCTGGAGTGACAAATTAGGGAGAGAAGACAAAGGGTGAGCTGAGTTTTGAGAGACCTGAATGGAGGCAAAGCACATGACAATTAGTGGAGACTGTCATCTCTAATTAGGTGTGCTCCCTCAGGCAGTTCGCAGAGTAAACAGGGTAAATGTAAACTAAAACAAGGTGGGAAGTTTGGAAGGCTGTGGACGGACATGCACGGTTTGGCTGCCAATCCTAAACCTAGTCCTTAAAGGTGTGTTAAGCGTTTCAGCAGGGCAGAGGGTGCCCGCAGCAGCTCTCGCCGTCGGTCCCGCCTGCCAGCCCCGGACGCCTGCCCCAAACCCCGTCCCCACGCTGAGGGAAGGGCTTGTGAGGGAGCAGCCAAAGGCCTGAGCTCCCCTTCTTAGCAGAGAGACACACACAGATAAGAGGCAATAGGTTATTTTTTCTGATGGTTTTCTTCAGAAAAAGAAGAAAAATACACTTTTAATTAAAGAAGTAGAACAGTACGTGGGGGAGGAACCAGGCACAGCTGCCGCGTTTCCGCGGCTGGCCCGGTGCTAGCACCCAGCACGCCCCGGCGGGATGTGAGGAGCCGTTCTCCCACATCCCGGGGGCTGCCGCTTCACACGTGCCCCCCTCGGCGGAAGGGCTCAGGACACGCTATCCCGGTGTGGGCGCTCCGGGCCGTGTCCCACAGGGAAATGGAGGGTCGGGTCAGGCGTGCCTCAGCCCCCCGCTCGCCGCACCAATGGCTCCTTCCCGCCCCCCGCACCCACCCGCGATGGTCTCGCCCTCCCCGCTCTCCCCCGGCCTTCGCTCCNAGGCGCTCCCGGGCCGCGTTGGCCACTGTCAGGCCCGTGCCTGTGCTCCGGTCCGGCCCCGGCGGCCTGAGCCCTCGGCCCCGCTCCCAGCGGCCTGCAGCCCTCGGTCCGGCGGCCTGAGCCGTCGGTCCCGCCCGCTCCTCAGCGCCGGCGCTGCGCCGCCGTTGGTCCCGGCCAGCGGCACGGGTTTGGTAGGAGAACCGAATGTTATAGTGGCTTTTGTGTGTGTGGCTGCAGAACAGCAGCTGGTGTTGGCAGGTCTCCAAAGCTTCGGTGGTGGGGGGTGTTTGCCTAAAGTTAGCGAGGAGGGAAGAAAAGTGCATGCTCTGTGAAAGTTACTCAGGGATGCTTTGCACCTCGGGAGGTCTTGATAACTTTTGGAAGCTTTGTCCTGCTGCGTGTGTTGTTTCTAAAGGTTAATGTGCCTGCTGAGGTAGAATTGCCTGTTTAGATGAAGCGCGAGAAATGGTAGCGGGTACAGAGCACCAAGCATGTTTCATTGGTGGATTTCAGTGACCTAGAAAAATACCCTTGTCTTATGAAGTGCTTTAAAAGTACTGTTCATATCACTGATTCATCTTAAAAATTTCTATGGCATTTATGTTCTGCCTAAAGTGGCTTCTGTCCATTTTGTTCCTGTATTATCTCTTCCAACATGGATTCTCATGTTTTAAAGGCAGTTTTGCGACTTGTGTTCCATAGTTTTATCGGTAATGCTGTGTGATGTAAGTCTGCAAATGAGAAAATGATGGGTTGTGGATACAGTGATAAATCCCAGCATCCTGAAGCTCCAGAATCTTCTGGTTTGAGTTAGTGAGAAGGTGCATTGCTAAACTGAGAGTGTATCTCCTGCCTCCTGATCAGTATGACAGCAGGACTTGTAAGGCTCGGATATTCCATTATCCTTGTTATAATCAAAGTAGGGTGCTGAATCTCAGAGTGGTACTACATGGAAGTTGGGTTGTTATTTGTTATGTTGCCACAGGTGCAGGATTTCAAGTAGGGCCCTTACAGGAAGAGCATTTCTCCACTTGAAATTTAGAACTTAGTTACAAATGATGAAAGCTGTGATTATTATTTAACACAGGTTTTGTCCTTTTTTGTTTTTTCCCAAGAGGTGGACAACTGATGGAACATTCCACTAGGAAGGATAAAGCTGTTCTTTCAAGGTAGTTTGCACAGATTAGACTGAGACCTACACAGAAAAATATCTCAACCAACAGTGACTGGGAACACTTGAGAACTCCTGAATGATTGCTTGAGGTAACTCACGAAAAATGTTTATTTAAAAAAATGTGTGGGGCAGGGAAGACTTATTGCATAAGGCTGGGAACTGTTTGGTTTAGCATTAGGAAATACAAGACCATGACAGCTGAATGCTGTGCCCCAAACCAGAGTTTCTTTATTGCCAACGGTCTGTGATGAATCATTTGCCATTAATGGGTCTGTGGCAGGCAAGTGGGCATGAAAGGAGAAAACCAGGGAAGAGAAAAGGGGAAGGGAATGCAGTTGTTTGGTGTCACAATCTTGCCACTCAACAGTGAACAATTTTCAGGGCAGCGAAGGGTGAGATGGGGAAAAAGGGCTCCTGAATTCTTATGGGGCAGACACAAATACCAGTAATATTCCCAGGCCTATGGAGGGATTTGTGAAAATCTTGCAGGTGAAGAAGTGTATGAGGGAATTCTGGGACTGCTTAATTTTTTTGTGTACATAAAGTAAAGATGGATGATGCCATCCTGTTCACAGTGGCATGGGGTGGTTTGGAGAGCAGCACCTACCAGGAAGGGGGAGAAAGAGGAGTGTTTAAATGAGAACTTTATCCCTTGCAGATTGAATGGTGGTTGCAAGGAGTGTTTGAAGGGTGCAGAAGCACAGATGTGAAAGCTTGATAGCTGTATGTACACATACAGTAAAACAAAGACTATGTCCTTGAGGGGAGGATCAAAAATTAGCTTGTTTTCTAAGGGCTGGGCTGAACTCGATAAATTGGTACCATTTTATCAGCATCATTCACATGAACGTTTCTCTCGTGGATGCAATTATAACATTGATATTGTACACTCATACAGATAACCACTTGGCAGAACAGGACAGTCTAGGTTGATAGAGGTGGCTTTTATCAGCTAAAAAGAGCTGTGTACATGGGGCTTTTACCCTTGAAATAACGGCTTTTGTCCCATTTATAAGCAGCAGAAGTGACAGCTGCTAAGGCATCCAGGCTTGGGGTGCTGGAGGGTGGTGCTTCTCTCTTGCTACACCATTTACCTGCCCAGGAACTTTACAGCTGCTACTAATAAATTGTAGCTGAAGCCCCCCCATTTTTATATTTTGTGAGTGAAGCTTTTGCATTTTACTTTGATCTAGTGTTTTTTGTTCTTTAAGCTTCTCTGTTTCTGTTTAGGCCTTGGAGGGAAAACATTAAGATTTTACATTTCACAGTCAGCTCTGTTAAGCAGCTATGGAAATAGAAAAGGAACACATTTATATTACCCCAACAGGTAAGTAATATATTCAGTTGTTTTGGTTTTTTTTTAACTTAAAATTGCTTAGCTGACCAGAAGGGTTCTCTGTAGAAAAAATGCACCACCTGATAATTTTTTGAACAATACTAATCTAGAAAAAAACAAAAAAAAACCTTACAGAATAATTCCTTCAATTGTGTATCAAAGAATCCTGGTCTATTATATTTATTTAAAATATATTAAAATAATAAAGTTAGCCTTTCTGTAAGTTACTGGATAGTAGTTGCACTTGTCTCCTTATCATCTGAGTTCAAGTAGTGCTGGTGTGAAGAAAAGAATAAACTTAAAATGTGTAGGTGTGTTTAAACTCTGCTTTTATGCAACAATTTACCTTAAAATTAGGGGAAGCAAATGTTGAAGGGCTTGACTGGAAGTGGGCTGGCATGGGAAAAATTTAAGAAGTACGTGTTAGAGACTGCCATGAAATGGGTTGTTTTGTCCATATCACATATTTATTTTATGATGCTTAGTCAGGGTAACACAGATTCATGTTGTTTTCTGTATCTTCCAGAGGTTGTGATGGTCTGCACTGACTCTTCCATGTCAAAGAGGTTTTAAATGTTTTTCAGAATAACATGTATCTATTTTAAGATGGTGGGTAATGCAGTTGAGGCAGTATACTCCATATGATTTCTGATATTTAAGCAGAATTAGGTTAATGCAGAAGACACCTTGGTTCTCAACATTTTAGAATTATATAATAGGTGGAAAGCTGCAGGAGAGCTGGGTTGGCAGAGTTTGGACAGTTCAAATTGGTAGAGGGCTTTGTTAACAAAGGTAGCCCATAACAGCACAGATTTTAAGTGAGCCTGCTAGGCTGAATGGCAGGGTAATGAGATAAATTTGGATAACTTCTTAATGTATAGTAAGCAAGGTATTGAAGCTGATTGAAGACTGTTACTGCCTATATATGTATATGTTATATGAGGTGAAAATAAGAAGCTAGAAGGAAGATCTGCACCATTTTATAGGTTCTTCTTATTTTATTTTATGATATAAATTTTTGGAAAATAATATATGTGTTCAGTCTGTTTTTTCAAGCCTAACTAGGTAACTGATAGTGGAGGACCAGTTGGTTACCATATTATGGAGAAAGAGGCTGCAGCTGGAAGTTATAGAATTATATAAAAACCAGAGTTGTAGTGCAGTGAGAAATATTAATTCTTATGGGCTGGATGTTTCCTGTGGAGGATTTCCTTTAGTCTTGAACCTGAGATCAGGGTTGTGTAAGGAGGTTGGACTGTAGCCTCCCCTTTAATCCTTAGCTGTCAGAGTCAGGACTGACTTGTGCTAATTGTTGGCAGTTTCCTTTGGAAACTGAGGAAGAAGTAAGTGGTCATTAGAGAGTGGAGTTTCTGGACAGCAGAACTCAGGTCTAAACTGGAGAAATTCATGGGAGACTGAGCATGAAGAAGAATTTGAGTGGATTTGACTGAGAGGAGCTGGTTGTTGCTGATGGGGTCTCCTGGGGAATGAGAGGAAGGAAACCTGTTTGGGTTTGCTCTTTTTTCCCCCTCTGTTAGCTTTATGCAAATCTCTCATTGTTTTATTAAAATGTTAGACAAACAGAGAAAGCCGCTTGTGAGAAATCTTTTCCTGGATGTGATGCATGCTTTTCTTTTTTAGCTTGCTGCAAGCATAAAAGGAATGCTTTTGTGGGAGTAATGAGTGGAAAGATGAAGCTTAGCCTGGAATGGCTGCATTATTGCTCAGCTGTAGCATTCACATCTCTGAACACCAGTATCTAAATGTTATTTCTTTCATCACAAAAGGAGGCAGTTCATCAACTTTTGCTCAGTTTAATATAATCTTTGATATGGGTAAATACTTGGAGATTGGCAATATTTTATTAGTCCACTTTGCTTTAAAAACAATTTTTCATGAACTTGTTTCAAAGTGAAAAAAACATAATTCTGAGAAATATTGCCAAATGCATGTTGCTGATGAGCAGATCTTGGAAGGGTGAATTAATATGTTAGCTAAGTTCAAATGTAAATTTTGAATACTCTTCATATTCTGGGTTTATGGCATTGAACTCTTCTGTAAAGCAGTTTTGGAAAAGCAGCTTCTTCTGAGTGCCCTCTTATTGTCCTGCTAGTGTTGGGGCCGTGGGTTGTGTCTTTAGGACTCTACTCAGTTCTGAAGAAATGGAGAACTATGTAACAGAAAGCTGAGGCTGTTCGCTGTCTGTGTGTGTCTTCTAATTTGCAAGGACTCCAAGGGTACTCACTGGAATGTAAATATGCTTTCAGATGCTTTTTCTTTA
>VYZP01046659.1:27258-70061 GCA_013400635.1 Hypocryptadius cinnamomeus | reverse complement strand
TTTTTTTTTTTTTTTTTTTTTTTTAATCTTGATTAGTTAAGAAGGGGAATAATAGCTTGTGAAAGCTTTTCTTTATAATGCTCTAAATAAGACGTTCTGCTGAACCACACAGTGCTAGTGGGGGACAACTTGAATGTGTGAAATAAGACTTTAGACCTAAACATTAAATGTGCTTCCTCAGAGTGAAGTTATTGCACCTCTCGGTGCTCTGAGATATTTACAGATCCTTAAGTAGTAAGACAGTTTTTTGTTGGGTACAAAACAAACCTATTATATTTGATTGTGTTGTGTTTAGAAACAGTCTTGACAGAAGCTACAGTGAGGGACAATCCGTAGAGAAGAGAGATCCCACTGATTCAAAGGACTGTACATTCTAGGAGTCTTCATTACCAAGCTCTCCAGGCTTTGTAGTGAACAGCATTTTTCCCTCCATAATTTCAAAAAATAAAATTAGTAATGTTTTTATATTCTTCTATGTCTAAATTGTTGCTTTTCTTGCTGATGAGCTGTTTGAAATTCCTTGAATTGAATAAGGGGAATGTTGGTCGATGATTTAGGGACTTAATTTCACTTTGGTGATGAGTCTTGTAACATTGGTGAGTTCCTACAGAATTTACTGTATTGGCAGTTTCATTTGTTTCTAAATCAAGAGAATCCTTGGAGGAGTGAGAACGAGGCACTTAGATCTTAGGAGTTCGGATAGTTTTTGTTTAACAAGGGTGGGGTTCTCTGTGGTTTATGTATTTATGTATGGTTTTATTAATTTGCTCTCCAGCTCTTGACATCTGCTCTGTTTAGATTGTGGATATTTTGTGCGGGGGAATAAGGAACTCCTTATCACTGCAGTATGTAGACGTACCTTAAAAACAAAGTTTGCCTTTACACTGTTGAAAACAAGAGTTCTAAATGATGTTATAATCCTTTCTAAATGCAGTGTGTTTTGGTATTCTAGTATAAAACTGTGTAAAACTGTAAGATTTTTTTTCTGTCTTCTTTTTAAGAACTTGAGAATCTAAATGATGCTCCATTTTCTGGTGATGAAGAAAATGGTGGGTCTGAGGAACGAAAAACTGAAATCAATGGAAATTGGATTCCTGCAACTTCCATTACTGAAGCCAAAATAAATGCTAAAGCAAAGAGACGGTTGAGGAAAAACTCCTCTAGAGATTCTGGGAGAGGAGACTCTGTTAGTGAGAATGGAGAGACACTGAAGATTGGAGTTGTACCAACGAGCCCAAAGGGGAAACTCCTGGACAGGCGATCCCGGTCTGGAAAGGGAAGAGGTCTACCAAAGAAAGGTTGGTGTAGCTTAGTGGAGAGAGTAGAATGAGAAAGATAAAGATTTGTTCAAAACACAGTACATTTTTTTCTGCTGGGAATCGTTTTCATAAACCAGTCTCTGTGCAAGCATTTGGCCCTTTTTGTTATTTAGTGGGTGGCAGTAGCAGGTGGCAGCAAATCTAATATGTCTGTAATCAATCAACATCTGTCTTTGAGGGAAGTACATTTCCTTAGCAGGCTTAATACACAAATCTGAACTGTTGGTTGTTCATGGGACTGTTACTAATGCAAATTTAAATCGTTATTGTATTTGAAAATACAGTTTCAACCTTCAGGAATTCTTGTGCAGTCCATACTGCTTCTAGTGTCTTATTGGAAAGTGATGAAAAGTGGCTGAGGAAGTGGGAACTTGTCAGACAAACACACCCTCTTCAGCATATATTGATGTCAGGAGATGGGCATAAGCAGTGATAGATCACTTTTAAGTGAAAGAATGTTGTGTTGAAATCAGAAGTGTTGTTTGTAAACTGGTGGTCCTTACGTACTCTCCAATATTTTGACAGGTGGAGCAGGTGGTAAAGGAGTTTGGGGAACACCAGGTCAAGTGTATGATGTGGAAGAAGTAGATATTAAGGATCCTAATTATGATGATGACCAGGTATGCAAATAGTTTCTTTGCAGTGTTGGTTCATATTTCCTTTTATCGATTTCAATGGCCTTGTGAGTTAACATGAATGTCAGCCTGGCTACACTGAAATGCTCATTTTTATGCTCAAGAATAGATTATTGGCTAGTAAAAGTCAGCTGGTGTAGAAGTCACAGTGTAATACTCACAAATCTTATCTCCAAGCCCTCTTTCTGCACCTGAGTAAGCAGCATCCCTTCCTCAGGTGTGTTGTCTACTGCTGGTTCCCATGGAGGTGGATGTTGCAGTGCTGCTCCGTATTGCACACAGATACTGTGTTAAAATTGCAACACAGACTTGCTCAAGTTGGGAGTTCAGTGAGCACAGTTATCCTTCATAGATTTTTCTCTTCCCTGTATTCCCAGCTCACCCAATGTCTTGTCTGCTTGGTATAAACACTTCGTGAAGTTGATAGCTTGGACATTTTGTTAACATACATTTATTTAGAATATGTTTGTTATGGAAGATTGTATCTTACAGCCATATTACTGGGAGAAGGGGAGAGAAAGCAAAGCTTATTGGGCAGAGGGGCTTTCTATCATTGGAAGGGAAATGGTAATTAGGAACACAGATTGCTGAAGTCTCTGAGATCAATACAATTGCAAGACTGACCATCAGTACACTCTGTATGACATAAGCAGAACAATGCTGGTGTCCTTTGAGTAGAGGCTGTTTGCTGTAGCCAGAGCTGCTGAAAGAATGGTATGTGAGAATATCAAAACCTTCTTCCAGGATCAGTTTTCACTAAAATTTGACACTTTGCATTAACAGAAATAGCCATTAAAAATGGAGCTGACAAGGGCACAGAACAAAATTTAATGAAGAATGAGCATTCTTTGTAACTTCGGTGTGATGGAAGGATAGGTTTTTTGATTTCTTCTATACTTCTTGATCACAAAAAGTTTGTTTCCATTAAACATTGGTTGAAAAACGTCTTTGATCAGATGTCTTTGTTCAGCTCTGTAGTATTGCTCTGAATGTTGCTGCTCTAGGTGCAGAGTAGGGAACTGAATAAGCGCAGGGAGATCTGGTGCTGTATCACCTGCAGGACAGGTGATACGTGAGGCAGTTGCTGTGTGCCTCTTTTTTCCCCCTCAGGGAATGCCTTTGCTCAGAAATATTCTGAAAATGCCTTTTCTGTGATGTGTGCATGGCACCACCTGTCTGGTCACACAGTCACCAAGGAGGCAGGAACAAGGCAGGGTTCCTGCCAGGGACAGGAGTGCCACTTGCAGGGGAAGGTGCTTTGGCACAGCCAGCTCTGCTGGGCTGGGGCAGGAGCTTCTGCCTCTCTCCCTTCAGTATGGAGGCACTGTGGTATCAGTTGAATCCTAGGAACAGTTTGGTTTGTTTACCATTGTTCAACAGTAAATTCAGCCTTTCAGTTGAATTCAGCTAACAGTAAAGTCAAAATATGAAGAAGTATGACAGCCAGCATTGTCTGCACTTTAATAGTAGAGACAGAGTCTAGTGTTTTTTGGCAGAATATTGACTACCAAGAACAAAGCATTAAGTACTAAAAAACCACTATTTTGATGCCATTAGTGCTGCATAATGTGCAAGAAAAGACAGTAAGGATATCTGCTTCTGTTGTCTTTTAAAACAGGAGAACTGTGTCTATGAAACAGTAGTTTTACCTCTTGATGAAAGAGCATTTGAAAAAACTTTAACACCAATCATCCAGGAGTATTTTGAACATGGAGATACTAACGAAGTTTCGGTATGTTATGTGCCTTTTTGTTTCTTTGTTTTAGGGGTCAAAGCCGTAGCATACAGGGTAATGCAATTGCCAGCTATGAATGAGTTTATAGAGAAGTTGGCAAGAAAGGTACTATAAGAATACCCAAGCAGTTATAATAATTATGGCAGCAGAAGCATGTATGTAATTGTATAAGCACATAAGTATTTATTTGAGGTCTATTTATATATTTAAATAGTAAAAATTATAAAATCTCATTGTTTTGTTTTTCAAATCTTATCTAGGAGATGCTGAAGAACTTAAACCTTGGTGAAATGAAATACAGTGTGCCAGTGCTGGCTGTTTCCTTGGCATTAGAGGGGAAGGCTAGTCACAGGGAAATGACATCTAAGCTTATCTCCGACCTTTGTGGGACAGTAGTAAGCAAAACTGATGTGGAAAAATCCTTTGATAGACTGCTCAAAGAACTACCTGAATTGGTGTTGGATTCTCCCAGGGCACCGCAGGTATATTTGTCAATCTTTATGCCAGTAGTCAAAAGCTTTTTGTGGCTAAAATAGATCAAATAAAATTAAATAGACTCTCTGTTTTGAAAAATATCTATTGATTTTCTTACTGTCTGTAATCCTCTCCCAATTAACCCAGGCTGTGTTTTCACTTTGAAACAGCTCATTTAAATAAAATCTGAAAACCAAGCACATTATAATTATCTACTTAAAACTTCTTTGAAATTCAGCATTTAATTAAAAATGCTTCTGTTTTGTTGCAGTTGGTGGGCCAGTTCATTGCTAGAGCTGTTGGAGATGGGATCCTAAGCAGTACCTACATAGATGGCTACAAAGGCACTGTGGATTGTGTCCAAGCTCGGTAATTTCCTTGCTTTCTCTATAGAGACAGTTTTCTGTTCCAAATGTCAAAGATGATGATCAGGAATTTACAGCTTCAGAATAAATCATGCAGCTCTTTAACTTTTTTTTTTTTTTTAATTTGAAATGAAAAAAAACCAACCACAAAACCTGCAACAAATCCAACAAAATCCAGAATGACTCAAGTCAGACGAGAAACACTGAGTTCTGAAAAATGTATTAAAACATTTGAGTTGAGGTTGTCAGGTTTGTTGTCCAGCTTATGTTCGAGGGTGAAAAATGAGCTGAAAGAAGAAGTGGTTATGGAAGGTTTTGTCTTAGAAAAAGCTTTAATGTGATTAATGGGTAAATATAGCATCAGGACAGCTGCTGTAAATATGTTGTGAAATACACAAGGGATTAACTGTTTTGCCTTACAAAGGTTTGGAGCCTGTGCAGTGATTTCCGAAACTTTCTCTGTAATGCTCTATTTGTCAAGAAGTACAATTGTTTTCCACGTCAGTGTGAGAAGTTTGAAGGAGCCATCTCTGACAAAGAGGGATGTTTTAATAATGAGTCATGTTTTATTTTTCTTACCCCCATAAGTGTATGTTTCAGGCTTGATATGGAGGTGCTGAACTCCTGTTTTTTCCAGAAGTTGCATTTGCAGTGATTATGGTTTGGCACTTCCAGAAGGAAGAGCAGTTCTTAGCTGCCTACCTTGGGGGCTCAAATTGAGAAAATTGTCTGTCACTTATATAAATGTGTTCTGTGATTTGAAGAATTGTAGCCTGCATTCTGCACATCTGGGATGCTTTGCTGCCTTTGTTGTTTCTTGGCCAGTCTTTCCTGCTCATTAAATCTTGGTGAATAGAGTTATTGTTATTGGCTTGCCCCCAGCATGAGGACTGGGAGAACTGTTCCTCCTTTACATGGACGGTACATACTGTATCCCAGACTTCTTTCTTGTCACCTCACTTCCCTTTTTATTCTTTTTTCAATAAACTGGCAGGCTTGCCTAGCTTGTGCTATTTTTCCAACTACATATTTACCTTTTGAAGTGTTTTCTTTGGCTTACATTCTAAAGGTTTCATAATTCTTCAGACCCAAAAGGAAAATAGTATTTCAGTAGAACACTGTTCTTGAGTGTGGCAGCTACTCAGGCCTTTTTTGTTTGAGACCTGCCTGCCAAGCTGCATTCTTGGAGTCTAGATGCAATCCATTTCTGCATAAGAAAAATATTCAGGTGTTTTTTGTGAGGATGTTTCAGGTTCTGCATTGGTGATTTAATCTACTGCCATCACAGCATTGTTACCTGTCCTTGATAGGAGCAGGAGTGTAAGGGTGACAGAAGGACAACGTGGGGAGCTTATATTTTGCTGGTTTTTTGATCTGGATGGTCACCTGGAGTTGATAACCCTGAGCTCTTCCTGAAGATCTGGTAGCTTTGTCTGAGGAGACGTGGCCATGGGGGCAGTTGCAGGTGCATTTGATGAAGTTGTGTGATCAGGTTTAAAGCACTGCCTTTGCCTTTAGAGCTGCGCTGGACCGCGCGACCGTGCTGCTGAGCATGAGCAAGGGAGGCAAGCGCATCGACAGCGTGTGGGGGGCTGGAGGGGGCCAGCAGTCTGTGAAACACCTGGTCAAAGAGGTAATGGCAAAACTCCCCACTCTCCAGTGGGCTGTTGGCCTGAGCTTACTTTGTTTGGGGTAGAGGGAAGAGAGACAAGTATCCCATACTAAAATGATACCTTGCATCATGAGTGTTGGTTTTGTTCTGTTGTTTGGACTTTCTTTTTTATATAATTAATTTGGATAAAGTAGTAGAATGAATGTAGTTGATTTTGTAGTATTTGTCACTGGTGGGAGCATGCTGGTACAACATTCTGTATTGCAAGTATATGTTTATATTTGCTTCAAGCAAAACTTGTAAGCATTCAGATTTTTAGGATCTCACAGTATAAAGTGATGAAGTAATTAAAAGAGCCAAGATGGAACTGGCTAAACTAGATAAACTATTATTTTTTGGCATTGCTGATCAAAAGCAGGGTAATAACTGAAAAAGGAGAGAGGAAGAAAGAGGAGTGTTTAGAGATCCATGCTATAAAGTAAGCAGGTCTAAAGGAAAAGGTCATGTTACAATTTCTAGGTTGGGAGTCTAACAGATGACAGGAGGAGGCATTCAAGGGAGAGGATAAACTTAATGCCACCCACATTCTCCTTTTATGGTGACACACAGCTTATAAAACAATGATTTTGGTGCTTCTGTATCAACACTGTGGATAGGTATTTGGCTTACACAGTGTTTCAGGTTACTGATAATGTCTCCATTTAATTAATGCTTAAATTTAATTACATTTATAAAAGCATTGGCATCGAGTTTGAGGAACTAACTTGCTGCTGGGTTGCTAGTGGATTATCAAAACAGTTGACAGCTTTTACATTTTGTATCTAATTATTGTTGGGTTTTTGTTTTAAAATTCAATAGATTGATATGTTGCTGAAAGAGTATTTGCTTTCTGGAGATGTATTGGAAGCAGAACGCTGCCTTCAGGAACTGGAAGTGCCCCATTTTCACCATGAACTTGTATATGAAGTAAGGAGAAATCAGGGTCCCTTTAATAATTGGTGGTGTTTTGATGTGGGCATGCAAATAATATAACTGCCATCTGAAGCTTAGGTTGCTTGTTCTGTTATTTGAATAACTAAATTGTTTCATGTAAAGTTAAAGGTTTATGTGCTCATTTGTGTGTGCATTGTGCAACAAGTAAACTGCTGCTGACTCTGGGAAGATCCAGAAGTAACTTCTGGGGGTTAAATAGTTGAATTCAGATTATTATAAGTTCCTGAAAATAAGATCTCAGTTTATTTTCTGCTGAGGAATAGCAACAAAGAAAATCGTCCCATGCTTTGTTTTGGTGTTTATTTCCTTCTAGTTTCAGATATCTGGGTATTCTAATGGGTGTTACCTGTTTTTGTTAAGTTACAGAGCTTCCTTTTTCAGGGTGGGATTGTTTCACCCAGCACATTTGTAAAAGCTTACATATTTCAGACCCAGCCTATATGGGAGACTGTTCCCATTTGTACTCTTTTTATCTGCCAAATTGGGAAATGATTGTTTACCAATAAAGCTGAACACCCACAATCTACAAAACTTCCTTTTCAGTAAATTGACTTGTTATAGAAAATTCCTTCACAGTAGAACTACAGAATCATTTCAGTTGATGGGGGTTGTGCAGTACTGTAGATTTTAAGTTTCTGAGTCCTCCTAAAATCACGGATAAGAAACCCCCATGGATACAAAATTAAAACCCTGTGGATACAAAATTAATTTCACAAAATTAATTAATTGCGTTCTGTACTGCAGCAGCCATATGGATATAGTCATGTAGTGCTGAAACCAGAGAGAGAAAGGCAATGCTTTTTACTCTGTCTAGTCCTTTCTGGTTTTTCATACCTTTTATCTTATCCAAAGAATTTTCATTAGTTTTTCTTTTCTAATAATAATAATATTAAACTGAAATTGTGAGTGCATGTAGCAAGTGGGCTTTTTTCCCCAGAAAATTAATAATAACACATTCACTCCTTTCTGTACCTCATATGGTCACACATCTTGTATCTGAGCCAGTGTTTTCATTTTAGTCAAAACATTTGCATGATTTGTTTTAGGCCATTGTACTGGTTTTGGAGTCAACTGGAGAAAAGGCCTTTAAAATGATACTGGATTTGCTGAAAACTCTGTGGAAGTCTTCTGTCATTACTGTGGACCAAATGAAAAGAGTAAGTATGGCATTTAGAAAACTTTGCATAAGGTCTTCCCAAATTTCCAGCTGCCTTTATGCAGTTAAATGGTTAAAACTAATAATCTAAAATGCTGAAATATTGCTTCATCTTTCAAATTTGTCTTTTTATCTGGTAGTTCTTTGTAACTGAAGTAGTACAGTAAAGGCCTACTAATTACAAATGTCAAGTAGAGCAGTATAAAAACCAGTATTTTGCACAGTTGGAACCATCTGTGACTTCTCAGGATGAGTATAGGACAGCAATTCTGTCCCAGGGCAGACTGGGGACCACACCAACACTTACATAAAAATTGACCCAGCTGTGTTGTTGGTGGGAAGTGATGAAGTCATCTCTGGTTGTCCCCAGTCTCCCCTGCTGCATAAACTTGTGTTGGTCATTTGTGGCCACATTTTGTTCACTTACATGGAAGACTTACTCATTTTCTTTCCATGTTACTAACCTTGTAGTAACAGGCAGGTTAATATACAGATTTCATACTGTCTGGATTTCTGACTTCTAAATAAGTTAAAAGTTCAGGTTGTGTTTTTGTGTAGATAGATGTTCGTATAATGCCATGCCATGGGCTGGTATTATATACCTTATTTCTCTAATGACTTGTAGCTGCAATGCTTTAGGTTTGTGAAACCATATAAAAAAATAAATCCTCTGGAATGCAGAAGGGTATTTAAAAACATTGTAATAAATCATAGAATAACCTGATGATGATTTGAATCCTTACACCGCAGGGCTATGAACGGGTTTACTGTGAGATCCCAGACATAAACCTGGATGTGCCACACTCCTATTCTGTGCTGGAGCGCTTTGTAGAGGAATGCTTCCAGGCTGGAATCATCTCCAAACCCCTGAGAGACCTCTGCCCTTCGAGGTACTTCTTTCATTGTAGATAGGCAAAGGCACTGCTTTTCATTCCTATCACAGGTTACAGAAAGCAGCATCTTGGGGCCAAAGTGTTGCTGAGTGGAAACTGGAGGATGCACCAACAGTTGGACTGGTAAAATGTGTATTCAGAAGCTGCACTGATGTGAAACCTGTTGAGGGCTGGGATAAATACTTGAGGAAAGGCAGCCTCCTGTGAACCTGAATAAGGCAGCACTCCTCAGTGCTCCCCAGAAGATAAAGGCTGCCTCTCCTCTGGTTTCCTGATTTGCTTGGTTAGAAATCAGTGCAGCACCAAGCTGGAAGATCCAGGTTGTCACAATGGTCCGTGTAGGTGACAGTGGAAACTGCCAGCTGTACTGGGGAAATGAAAAAATAATCCTTTAAAAATGGTTTAAACTTACCAAACAGCGTGAGTTCTAAGATGAGACAACCAGTCCTAATATTTACACAAAAAGGAACAGGACACTAATATGGGATAAGCTCTGCACACCCCATTCCTTGTATCTGTCCTGTGATTTGTGTGATGCTTTTTTTGTTGTTGTTGTAGCTTGGTTACTCGTAGCATAAATAATGCTGTGTGAACTGTATGTAATCAGTATGCTGTTACCTCCTTACTGGTCACAAAACAGTTAAGAAGTTTCATTTCCTCTGGGGAATATATGTAAATTTTAAAATAGGACGTTAATACTATTATTCACAGTTTTATGCATTGGGAATAGTATTTATTTGACAGGTCTTTTCTATTTTGGGTGTTTTGTTAGAGTTCTTAAACATGATAAATTTGGATCTTGGAATGTTAGCATCTCAAGAAGAGCCTCCATTTGTGGACTTCACACTTAAAACTCTGTGTGTGTGTGTTGGTATGAAATGTTTTGCAGGTTTGGGTGTGTGGGAGGATGGAGAGTCATCACTGCATCAAAAGCTTGATTATACTTTGGTTACCAGTTATATGTTGAAAGGCATTTTTGGTTTGTGTACTTCAGTTTTAAGTAGAAACCCACCATTCCTAGGTTTCCAAACCAGCATTTTTAAGCAGCTGAGCTGACATTGTGATCACTGCTAACCCTCCTGAACTCACACTTTATATTTGAGTTCCAAGACCCGAGAAAAGATTCTTCTCAGCAATAAAAAACAAGCAACACTACTTGAAATTACTGAAAAGAGACTTTCTACTTTCTTACAGGGGCAGAAAACGTTTTGTGAGTGAAGGAGATGGAGGTCGTCTGAAGCTGGAAAGCTACTGAATGTGAGACCTGCCTCCTGAAGCCTTACAAGTTGAAAGGGAACATAGCTCGCTATCGATATATACAGCCCGCATGCTCCTCTGGTGTGTGTATGGATACACATCTAGGACAGACCAAATTTAAGAGTTGCTTAGCACAGTTCGTATTTTTTTAAGAGCACATGTTTTGGGTACAAATTGTTTTTTTTTTTTTTTTAATAGTTTTGTAAATTTCAGGAAGAAGTGTTCTTTCTTTGGGCATATAGTAGAACAACTAGCCACTCTGCTGTGGTGGTGCCTTGAAATAAGCTATCTCTGTATGTGCCATGTTTTGACCTAATCATTCCACGTGTGCATCGATGTCTGACTGCCGCTCGCTCTTTCCAGGACAGTGCTGTCATCATAAAATCACTGGTTTATACAAAGCTTTATTATAGAAGGGTCAAGTTAAGCTGCTGTGATCCCATTTCCATTGCTGCTAAAGAAATACTGTGCTTTGGGAGTTGAAAAAAATTAGCAGTTTCTTTGTTTTAAAGAGCCCAAGAAAATACAGCTGGGGCACAAGACGAATTCAACTGTTTCAGGGGAGAACACAGGTTGGTTTCAGCCCCCATGTACCAAACTTGTCTTTTTTTCTATGTAACTGGAAAAGTGAAAAGTTCTGGTAAAACATATTAAAAATATTTTTTGTGAAGCTCTTGTTTCTGCTTCCATTTTATTTATTTTAAACAGAATAAATTAAGCAGTACATCTAATGCTGCCCTTTGGTATTGCAATCAGGAGGAGAGCACAGAATAATTAAGCTCAGGGCAAGTGAGTATTTACCAGATCTGTATTGGAAAACACAACTGCCTTGCGTAGGAGCGTCCAGGCTGGCACAGGTCCTGTGAACGTGTCTTTGCAGCAGAGCTTCGTGCAGCCCTTGCTCAAGAACAAGATGGATCTAAGGATGACTCGCTTATAGGAACTCGGCAGAGCCTCTCCTTTGTTTTTCAGTTTCACGTCAAGATTTCAGGTGTTCCGGAATGCTGGGAATAGCCATTCCAGGACCGGGAATACGCTGTGCTCTAGGAGCCAAGCGCTTCAGTGCTCGAGCGGGTCTGGTAAGCCCGGCTTGGAGCAGGGGCTTGTGGAAGTCTCCTCCTCCCGCTTTCCTTTCCTGGTCCCGCTAAAGACGCGTTTAAAGCAGCGCCCGGGCAGCGACCAGCGCAACTTCGACACCAGCAGCGCCCGACGCGCGGCCTCCCCGCCCAGCCGGCACCACCGCCCGCGTTCGGGGCCCCGTTCCACAGCGGTACCTCCGAGCGCGGGTGCCGCCGGGCACGGCCCTCCCCGCGCTACTGCCGGGGCGGCGCGGCCCCCGCGGACGGCGGCGGGGCCGCCTCGGGCGGCTGGGCCGCGTCCAGCGCCGCCTTCTGCAGCTTCTCCAGCTTCTCCAGCGACACCGACTTGAGGGGCAGGATCTTGGGCTTGCACAGCACCATGGCGGCCGTGTCCTCCACCGACAGCTGCCCTGCAGAGGGAGAAAAGGGCCGTGAGCGAGTGGCGGGCCGGNGCTCCCAGCTTGCACTGCGCGGCGCCACGCCCACGCACCCCTCTCGTGCCCCCGGTGCGTGCTGGGAGTGGTAGGCCTAACGGGGTCCGGCCACCGCAGTGCGCGCTGGGAACTGTAGTCGTTGGCGTGGAGCTGCGGGGGGTAGCTCCGGGCGCGGCGGGAGCGGCTCCCTCGGGGCTGTCCCGGTCCCGGGATTCCGGGATGCCGCTCCCCGCCTCAGCTGCGCCGGGCTCTGCTCTGGGGCGGAGCCGTGGCACCTGTGCGGGCCTGCCCGGCCCTACGAGCCGCTGCCTGCCCGCCCGCCAGGGCCCGCCGCGGAACTCCGGCTTTGAGGCGCTTTTATGGTTTATTTTCTGCTTCTGTAAATAAAATCCCCACCAAACACCGTCCAGCAGACGGGCGTGGCCAGGGCGTACGCGTCCCGGTTTTCGTTTCCAGGCAGCGCCCGGGGATTCGCGCTGTGAATCATGCTGCTGTTTGACGTGTAAGCAGCAGTAAAAGCCGCTGTCTTTCTAAACACTGGGAGCTCAAATGTCGCCGAACCTGATGGGCCAGTGCCCCGGGATCCCCACTGGGGTCCGCCTTTTGCAGGATCTTTGCCACCGGGAGCAGCTTCCCTGGGAAACCCCCGCGGGGACCCGTGTGACCCGGGAGGGATTCACCTGTCCTGTGCCTTGGCCGTGCCCCGGCAAGCCCCGATTCCGGGATGTGTTGTAATTTTAGAGTTTGCTAATGAGCTTGCCTGTGTGCCCTGCACGCCCTGTGCGCCTGGGGATTGGCGGCTCAGGCTGGTAATCCTGCTAACCTGGCCTTGGCAGGGGGGACGGCTCCTTTCAGTGTGCTGGGATTGAGATCTGGCTTCTTGCTCTGCGCAGGGATGGCCGTGGATGAGTAAAAAGAGGGGGAAATGATCTTTGCTAATAATTCTTTTCCATTCTGCCTTGGTGGTGGCTGTCTGCATGCTTCGTTCCCTCTGCTAGCTCCGGTGGGAGTTGTCAGCTGTGGGATCAAAGGTTTGCTGGGAGAGTAGTGATAAAGCTTTTGACTTCCAGTAAGCGGGACCTCTCTGGCAATTATTTAAAGCCTCTGTCTGCATTGTTCCAGAACTATTTCCTTTTTCCTCTAGGCAACCTAGAGTAAGAAGCTGCCAATCCCTCAGGTAGCCGGTTGCACCTCGCTGGAAGCCTCTCCTGATGCTGGGTTGGAGGCCAGCAGAGCCCACAGAGCGTGAGAGCAGGGCTCCTCCCTGCCTTTGTGGAGCTGGCCAAAGGTAACTCTCCTGGGCTGCTCCCAGGCAGCAGAAATGGGCCTTTTGGGCCTTACTCACATATTCCACTTTCAGGTCAGAATATCAGTGTTGGTGAGGCTGTAAAATGGATGTGCTTGCTGGGAGCATCCTTCTCTACCCTTTGAAGTGCTCAGAAGCATTCCCACCGATTTCAGTGAGGAAAGTTCCTTTGTCTGATGTGCTTTTTTCCATGTGCCAATCAGTATTTTGTGCTGACTGAACGGGAAAGGACAAGGCACTGCTTTATGATGGATGTTTTTAGACCAGGGCATTTTAAACAGTACATGCAATTTGCAGATCAGTAATTTGTAGTTGTTTGTCAGTTTGTTTGTAAGAACCAATCCAGCATCTTAGATATGGCCATGGCTAAAAATGAACATAAAAGATACCCAGTTATGACTGAAAGCTTTGCACTGTGAAAGCAGGAGTTATTCCTGTGGTAACAAATATGGCCTGCAGAGCAACAGAAATGAGCTGAAAGCAAGATGCTGAGATCAAATTGTAGGCCAGGTTTTTCACCAGTGTCCTTCACAGTGCCAACAGCCACCTGGAGTCCAGCATGATGTGAACACTTGCATTATGTGAGCCCATCTCAGTTGTGGGCTCTGGAAGTGGAAACTGCAGGGAATCACTTTCCAAAAGCAGTTTTCCTGCCAACAGGGTTTGTTTGCTTGGTGATAAGAAACAATGGTCAGCTCAGTTTGTTGCTTGAGCATTTTAGTGACTGAGAAGTCTGGCATCCTGTACTAGATCCATTTTCTTAGCTACTCAAATGCCAGCTTGGCAGCCTATCTAGGAAGCTGATAGCGCTGGGACAGGCGTGATTGTGGAGGTTGTTTTCAACAGTTTCTAGTAAGTCTGTTTTTAAGACACCTCCTTCCTTTTTTTCCTTTCCTGGGAAAAAAATCATAGTTACCTCCTTCATGACTGGGAAGTCTGGATGAGAGAGAGGAGGGAGGCATGGGCATGCAGCTTAATATCCTACTTTTCAAAGTGCCTTAAAAACAAGACTGGGTTTAGTTTTGAGTAAGGCTGGTATTTATTCATAGTTATACCCCATTTTTTGACCTTTTTGGCCTCTGGGGTTGACATGTGCTCAAGCACCCATTCATTTCTCTCACGGGTCTTTCCAGTTGCCAGGAATAGCTAGGAAGCTTTTGCCAAAACCCTTCCATCTGGGAAAAGCACCATGCACTTGCAGTGGGACTGTGCTGAGTCAGTGCATTATCTTGGTGTCATTCCACAGGGCTGAAGAAGTCAGAACAAAACTGTCCTTGTGCCCAGGTCTCAAGTTGTGTCCCCATGGCATGAAGCTTCCCAGAGTCCTGAGACTCGACCTTGGGATGAAACCCAGTGTTATTTGGGAAAGCCTGAGCATGGTATCCATGGAGAGGACAACGTGCTCTAGGTTGCACATCCTTATTTTACTGATGTCACAAACAAGTTATTCTTGTGCACTGCAGAGAGCCTCACAGCCACAAAACCAGCAATAATTTTATAAATGATAAGCTTGTTTTCCTCCTCCCATTCCCAGATACTCTGAGTGCAGCAGACAGCAGAGATGTGCATTGCTGGAATCCAGAGGGTTTCGTAATTTGGCAGCCACTTGCTGAAAGCCCTGCAGATACAAAACAACACTTATTTCAAGTCTTGAGAAACATCTCCTACTAAGTAGAAGAAAAAAGCATTTAGGTGAAGCAATGTTGCCAGTCCCATTTGTTTATGAGGCATGGGTTTTGTCTTTATACATTTTAAATGCTTTTTATTTTCCTTCTGCTTTTTAAGCCTTTCAAGTTCATGTTTTCCATATGACAAGAAAGTCTGGAATCAAGTCCTTACTTTTAAAAGCAAAAATTTGGTTCAGAGTCCTGTATAATCATGCAGCTCCAGACATGGGGTGTTTAAAAATAAAGCCACTTTGATGAGAACTAACCATCTTGAAGGTGACTTTCTGTTCTGAGTTTAAGTAAATACTTTGTTGACAGTTTAAGAAGCTTTTAACAGCACCTGATCTGTGTTTGCTTTCCACTTGGATCTCTCTCTTCTTCTTTTCTAAAATTCTACAGCTTGTTTCACCTCTCTGTGTGCTGATGAGATCAGAAATGTAGTGTGGCAGCATTAGTGAACAAATGCATCCCAGTGCTTTCAGAAATACACCTGCAGATTTCATGCAGTTGTCCCTGAAGCTGCTGAGTGGTACCCTGGGACACAGAGCCCAGCTTCAGAGACAGGAGGAGGAGGAGGAAGGTGGTTTGGGGTTTACTGGGTGGGGTAAGGCAAGGAACAGAAAGCCTAGCGTGGCTCCCTGCAGGAATCCCAAATGCCTTCAGAGCCTGAAGCTTGGTTGCTTGGTGTTTAACCCAGTCCTTGTATTTGAAAGGAAGTTGACAGACAAATGATTTTTTTTAGTGGAACTTTCTGAATATACTTATTTTAAGTTTGTTGTTTGATGCAGTTTGATGCAGATCCTCAAGCTGTATGCAAAAGGCAAGGAGACATGCCTGGAAATGCATTATCCAAGGGACACAGACACAGCTTTTGACAGGCTGCTCTTCCTGCGAACACCTGGTAAATGCAGAGACCTGGATCCATGTAAGTCCCATTCTGGGCTCCTAAGCCAAATGCTCTACACTGGCATTTCTAGGAGGTTGCTGCTCTACTTGTGTGGTTTGAATCGCTTAAGTCTTTGGCCTCGTGCCCCGGAGTGCCAGCAGAGGCTTGCTGTAATTGCCCGTAAGTGCACCGTCTGTCAGATTATTGTTTAATTATTCCAGCTTCTCACCACCACACATTGCTCAGTGTCTCTCTTGCTATCTTTATTTAATTGAGTGGAAGAAATTTGAGACTTGTGCTTCTCTTACATCACTTTGTTTTTACCCATCCTTGCTGCATCCTACCGTGAATTCCCACCTTTTGTTTGCAGAAGTCAGTCTTCTATAGAGAAAAAAACCATTGTCAATATCTCAAGCACATGTTAGAAAGAGAATCAATATTTTAACACATGGTAAAGTCAAACCATAAATCTCTCAACACAGTGAAATGATTGTATTATTCTCCCTCGAAACACCGCTCCTCCCCCTGGGAAACAAGAGAGGGAAAGAAAACTCTTGGATAACCAAGCCCTTGTCCTCACAATGCAGGACTGTTCTTCGCCCTTCTCTCTGTGTTGCTCCTTCCTCTTCAAGATCCATCTTTTTCCAGCCCATCCCTGTTCATCTGTTCCAGAGTGTTACTGGGATATCAGCTCTTTCCCTGAGATCAGCTTGTGATGACCAGTTCCACTGCCTACCTGCTGCCTTTTCAAACATCTCTATGCTTCCTCCCATCCTTGCTACCAGGCTCTTAATAATGTGTGTTGAAAAATAATCTTTCTGAGCTCTCTCTGACACTCTCCTTGCCTGTATGGCCTATAAAAAAACCTGGCAACACTCTGACTGCTTTTCTTCTCTCATGCTCCCTGTGCCTGTGACAAATATGTGTCATTTTTCTGGTCTTACACTTGGCTTTCAGCCTCTGCATCAGAACACTCTTCTTGTACAGCCCCCCACACAAAGATCAAGGCTTTGGTGCAGTACCACAATAATAGTAAATGTTAGGGTTGCTGGCACTCACTCTGCAATAGTTTTCGTGGCTCTGGGCAGAAGGAGTTCCTTTTGGAAGATCTATCTGCACCTGAATGATTTAGTTTTCAGGGTTTCATTTGGAAATCCTCAGCTGAAACCTCCCATTACAGGGAGTACACCATTACAGGTGTACTCCCTGTAATGCCTGCCTCCCTGATTGATTTTTGGGGTTGTTCTTTTTACTTCCTGTAACTGAACTGTAGGATTACTAATTTCATATTACTTTCTGATTTTATTTTTCATCCATCTCTCTTCTTCAGGAAGGAGCAATTTATGTAAGAATTTCAGTGTGGAATTGACTTTAGGCTTTATTGCTGTTTGTCACCCTTCAGGAAATACATCCCTGGCTCCAGCACTCAATCACTGCTGGCACTCTGAAGAGGAAGAGAAAATAGCAGAGCTGCAGCTATTAAGGCCAACAGAAAAATATTTTATTCAAACTCAACTTCTTCTTCCTGGGTCACTCTTAAGGAATATTTTTCTGATTGTGAGGATGCAAACGGGGATTATGTTTGTTTGTTTGTCTTCCTGGAGACTCCCCTATTCAGCTGATCTTCATCTTCTTCCACATTTCAGGCAGCAGAGCTTGCAGCAGTGACAAGCTGTAATCCTGCTTGTGCCTGTGGCCTGGGTTAACCTGCTGGCAGTGATACGTGCCTGGGCAGGGGCAGCCGTTTCACACAGCTCAGCACGGACGTGCTGCCACTCCCAGCCACTTTTAGGACACAGGTGAGTTGTTTACAGCAATCTCAAAAAAGCCTGTAATAAAGTTGTTCTGCCTCCCTGGAGCCACCGTTGCCAGAGACCTTTCCCCTTTCTTGGCTTCTTTGGGAGCCTCCTTCCTTCAGCTTCACGCCTTTATCAGCTGAAATGATACAGTCAAGAACTGGTTGTGGTCAGGCTTTGTCTCAGAAGGAAGGGCTACACTGCCACTCTGTTGTGGCTGCTGAGAGCAGGAAGATCAGAGAGGACAGCAGGGAGGTGGAAGCCTGCTCCCTCTTTTATGTGGAATGGAGTCAGGATATGCCCTTGTATGAAGTTCAGCAGAGAAAAACTTGGGCTGCCCTCGCATTCCTACGCACCGTGCCATTCCAGTCAGCCTGGTACTAATCTCCACGGATCTCTGAAGGCATGAAACAACATGCAGTGTAAATGAAATCTGAGCCACACCACAGTACTGGTGCCAGCCTCTTTTAGAAGACTGCCATGAGAGCCAAGGGAAACAGGTACAATGGCAGAAGATGCCTTGTACCACCTGCAGGCACAGACCTACAGCACTCGAGCAGCTCGTGAGGCATGTGAAAAGCTGGTGAACCCAGGGCCACTTAGACTTGAATGCACTTTCCTGGGGAGGAAGTGGCTTTTCCCTTGGAAAGCTCAACTCCCCAGGGTCTGCATGAGGTCAATGGAAAAAGTGATTTCTTCAGAATGTGATTCAGAGTGCCTAAGCACTGGGCTTATCTTACTGACTACAGAGGAAGCTCAACTTCTGTAGATTTAAACCCATTTTTGAGAATACTCATCCCTTCTTTCCCCTTAGTTGTGGGAGTTATATTAGGCCTGGATGTGGTTAGTCCTTGGAAGGCACACTACCTACTGAAATTCAGGTGCTGCAGACCGAAGCTGAGAGAATCTTGTCTACCAGAGCAGAGTGTCCTGTTGCATCCTGCTTTGTCCTTTTGAGTTACCCTGGGATGTCAGAAATGGATTTGCAAGTACCAGAAAGGAAAATTAAATCAAGAAAGGTTGGTTTCTTCGTAGTTGTCCTGACTGGAGCTGGAATAATCAGCATCTGTTTCAGTTTAACTGAGTTTTCATTCTGGCCTTTCTCCCCTTTCAAAGTACAGGCAACTGAAGCCTTTAATTTGCCCTGTCTTTCACTGCAGAGGAAAACAGGAGTTTCTAGCAGCTGTTACTATCCTGTCTAGAATAGCCACACTAAAAAAAATACACTTTATTGTCTGTTGTGAATGAAAAAGCTCTTGCTTGTTTGTTTGTCGTGTTGACTTTGAAAGATAAATTGTTTGAACTGGTTGACTCTCCATTTGTATCACTGAAGATTAGCTTGCTTGATAGCCTGCTGGATTTGCAGTTTTCTCTTGCACTGAACAAACTGCAGAACTGCTGGCCTTGGGGCAGTTAGGACACAGTACATACTGGAAAAAGTTTGTGTTCATATAGGTAAATAAGAAAATAACTCCATGCATGACTTTCTGGATGTGCTGCTTCAGTGCTGATATGTCCTGTCTTTCCACCTGGAAGAGCTCTTCTAAGACCTAGGAAGCCTTTTTAAAAATTTGCTAACAGACAATAGGTGGCTAATGAGTTGAAAGTAGAAGCTGGCAGGACCAGAATTAGTTTTTATGGTAGTTCTAAAATCCTAAATTGTGCTGCTTGTTTTTGAGAACATAGATACTCTGTCCTTTTATCATACATTTGCTTTGTAAAAACAATTGGAGAAAAAAGCAAAAATAACTTCTCGTCACTCAAGTAAGGAGACCTGGCTCTGAATATATAAAAGGAAGTGAAAGTAAAAATAGCAACATCTTATTGTACTGTACTCCTTCAACAGAGAACCACATTTTGAGGTTCCCCTTCTTTGCATCCTTCTTTGTATTGCAAAGGCATCTTGCCCCAAGCAGAAGCTTTTGCTCTGGGGGGTCAGAGTCTGATTTCAATGGGACAGAGCTTGGTGTCAGCCAGTGCATTGAGGATCAGCTTCTAGACATTGACAAGGGCTCTGACTCTCCATGTGCATCCTCCAGTTTTGGTTTCTGTGCCTTCCTCTCTCCCCTTCTGCCAAGTGGTCCAGCCTTCCCAGTTTTTGTCTACTCATCATAAAGGCAGTGGAGCCAAGGTGCCATTTGAGGGGAAGACAGAAAAGAATGACAAAGGCATACACTATTTCCATGATGGGTATAGTGCTCACAAAATTAAGTGGGATTTGTTGTGCCATCAGCCTTCAAAACATGCTTCTATCCCCCAGGATAACTAAACCCCTTGCAACCCTTGGCCAAGAGACTGAAGCCAAACTTCTGGTAAACTGACAATTCAAGGGAAAGGAACAGGATGTGACAGGAAGGTCTAGATAGATTGAGGTGTAGATGAGAGGAAGGTAAAACCTAGTGTGAAATTTTGAGATTTGAGACATGATAGTGGGAGATTGAGATACAGAAAGAAAGAAAGAACAACTGGGAATTAGAGTTTTATGTTGAGACTGGTTGGCAAGGAACTGGCAGACAGAAGACACAACAGAACTTCAGTACAAGGAAAGAAGAAGGAAGAGAGTGGAAAGTTAGGGGGATAGGCAGTGACATGGAGAACCAGACAAGAGACTGGACTAGGACCTGGCATAGGGAACCAAATTTGGAGGCCCTGTTGGAGGTTAAGAAAGGAGGGACAGTCTGGGGAAGGAACAGGTGATCCAAGTCTGAGAGTGGAGGTCGGGCACAGGCAGCAGGGAGGGAAGGGAGTAGCAGGGGAGAGCTGTGGGAAGCAGCCCCACAGGGGGCAGAGCAGGGGGTGTGTGGGTGGAAAGGGGCACCACGGGCTCTGCTTGCTGGGACATCCTGACTTGCAGAGCTGGAAGTGGAACAGAGCTTCCCTGAGGCTGGTCTTCATGTTGGCTCAGCCAGCAAAGAATTTGCCTCTTGTGCTGTCTGCCCCAGCAGCAGCACAGAAACGACTGGAGCTGTGTCCTTGGCCGAGGCAGCAGCAGCTGCCTGCCTGGGGGAGGAGAGCAGGCTTTTGAGTAGTTGGATGACAAAAATTTTACAGCTGGGAGGAGGCAGTGAAAAGGCCACATGACCGAGGGAGAAAGGGTCAATTCATTAGTCTGGCAGCCACTAAATTAAGAAAAGGCAAGTGGGGCTACATATCAGAGGTATCTCAATTCGGTCAAAGATGATTCTGAAGGTGCTAGATTGATCTTGTGGTTGGCTTAAGCAAGCTTAACTAATTAATTGCTTTATTTTAGTTCATTGTGTAAGAGCTAGCTCCTAATAAATCACACTGTTTTGTAGAAACATGCTTGAAACAACTGTGTAAATACTAAATAGCCCTAGGAATGATCTTATGAATCCGCTGAATAATCCAAATTCCAACACTCATCCCCCTCTGCTGTGGTCTGGATGGAGGAGAACAGCCACTGCTGCTGTTTCTCTTTCAGTAAAAGGGGTAGAAGTCTGTGCTGGACACACAAGGGTGGGGACACACAGCTGCTGGCCCATGGAGGTGCTGTGATGCTGCGTGATCCTGCACCAAGAGCTGTCCTTTCCAGGAGCACAGGAAATGCTACAGGTGTTACAGGAACATTATGAATGTTGCAAAGCCAAGCCTTTAAAAGTGAGGCAATGTCCAAACGAAATTGCCAGTGAAACCTTAATTCAGAACCACGTAGGTTATGAAATGCTCTTTAATTATATTTCTCCTCCTGCTTGTTTCAGTGAATGGCAATAGTTCAAGGTCTTTGTACAGTCCTGTGGGGTTTCTGGGGCAAGAGTCTCCTGATCCTGAGAGACCCTTCACTTGTAAGGATTGTGAACTCCTATATTCACCCTCTGCTCTGGGACAGGTCTGAGCCAATGAGATCTGGGGACAAACATTGCTGCTGGAGACTGGGAGTAGGTTGGAGCTGAGCTTTCCAGCATCCAGTAGGAGGGTATAAAATTACCTACTCCATTTGGGCAGATTAAAAACAAATCTTTCATGCATGAATTCTGCCTTTGCAAAAATGTCTGTTAGTTCTGATTGTTGGCACAAGTATTGCCATAGTATCAGTCTAATCTCATATGACACATTTAAGGATTTGCAGCAGAAGGGTGGAGTTAGCAGTGTAAATTTCTTGGCTGATTTATCTCTTGTGACAATTGTCCTGCTCTGCTTTATATCAGCTTTTCAGAACAAATCAGGGTTTTTGAGTATAAAGTAACATTTCTTTAGATTTCAAATAATTTTTTTTAAAGCGAAGTGAGTGGAACCAAAAGTAGACTCTCTAACAGAACCAGAGTACATGTAGCACATATCCTTGGTAAATATTTCAATGCTAAGGCAACTGGGCAGTGACACTTTGCACACAAAGGGCCTGAGAAACGTAAAGTACACGACAAAACATTCAGATCCTCCCTACAACACTACAGTCTTTTAATGCAAATGACTGTGTTCAATTAAGTCACACAAGAAACATTTTTTTTCAGACTCCAAGCTCTCAAGGCAAAGTGTGTATTTCCATGTCTTGTAGAGGATCCTGCACGTCCATAATGAAGTTTAACTGATTAATAACAGCAAATAAACATCCAGTCATTGTAAGAAATATTGTCACTAGGAAATTTCAACTGGTTTCTGTCTTGTGATCCAATATGCCAAAATTCCAATTCTGCTTTTAATGCTGTCCAGCATTTATTAGTAAAAGCCCACATAACCACATTGAACTGTCTGGTTTGCCAAAGACTCACACAAAGGCAATTGGCAGAATTTTGGTATTTGATAATTGAATGTGAATAGCCTTGTTTCACTGAAACTAGCCCAGATGATTGCCAAAAGTTGTAAAAAATCTGATGGAAATAGCAGATACTCAGATCTGACTATCTGATGTGGCTCCCAAAATTTACTCATGGTTTTGATCCTGCTGAAGTAACTGCTGAACGTGAGCCCGTGGGACCAGTCCAGACTAGCAATTGAGATCAATTAGTAGATTCCTATTAATTTGAACGTATTTTAGAAATTATAAAGTTGAGATGCTACTGCAGTGCAGAATCCATCAAGGCTTGAAAGGGGATCTGATTGCAACCACCTGAGAACTTAGCATTAAAAAGCTAAACCTTTCTCAGCAAAATACTGAAAGATCTGTTATAACAAGTCGTCAAAGAACTTGCTTTAAAAGCCCATCCTAAATGAAAGGACGACTGATGGCAGGTGCTCTGTGACACTTGGGTATATTTGTCTACACAGAGGTGTGGTTGTCACCTTCGGGTATCCCTTGCGAAGGCAGCTTGGGCTTAGCCTGAGATGTCTGCTACAGGAAGAGGAGTCAGCACATCGGTCCGAGGTTACAGTAGCTGCCAGCTGGGGATGGTCCCGATTTTGTCGAAGAAGGATACACGGGAATGTCGCGGTGCCCGTGTCCTTTGGCGGTGTCTCAGCAGCTAAAGGCGCCTTGCAGCTGTGCCCTGAGCGTCCCGCACTGAGGAGAGCTGCTCCACACCAGCCCGCCCCTCCAGGATTCCCGATCCCGGCTGCGCTGGGGGCCAACTCGCCACCCAGCTGTTGGAACGGCAGGAAAACCCGTCCTGTTCGCTGTAACACTTCCATGAACTGCAGTGGGTCACCGACCGAGCTACGGGCTGCCCTCCGCACCCGGGGCATCCCGGCAGCGCTGGCCCGACGGCAGCTTTCAGCGGGGTGTGCGGGGCCGGGCACCGACCCAGGGACCCGTCAGGGGCGCGGGGACAGCGCGGGGGAGCCCTGCCCGAGCCCCGCGGGGAGCCGGCCCGGGCCCGGGCCCCTCACGGCCCCTCACGGCCCCGCTGCCGCCGTCGCCACGGGCAACGCGGCGCTTCCGCCGTAACCTGGAAGCGCTNACAACAACAACAACAATAACAACAAAAAGAAAGGAGGAAGCTCCGTCTTACAGCCTCACCTCTCCTCCTCCCCGCCAGCTCTCGGTGCCGGGAGCTGGCACAGAGGAATTGAAGCGAGCTGGCGTGTGTGTAGTGGCGGTGGCGCTCAGGGTAATGATTGCCGGCGTGCGGGTAGTGATTGCCGCTGCCTCTGCCCGTGTCAGTGCGGTCCCCCACCCTCTCGCACAGGCGTGAGGCTCTTTTCCTGTTTCACCCGATGTATTTATTGTGGCAGCTCTGATGGAGCCGCAGAGACAGAACCTCGTTTCAAAAGTCGTCGCCTTCCTGTCTAGCCAGGTGATTTTCCCGGTATTTAAAACAGAGAGGTGTGACAGAGAAAAGCGGTGTGACAGCTTCCCGCGTGTATTTGTGGCTGTGGAAGGCGTCTTCACCGAGTTGTTCGTGTCTTTCCCTAGGAAATGCTTCAAAAGCTGTAGTAACCTTAGTAAGGTGAGCGGCCGCGTTGACTAAAATTGCGACTGGGCGTGAGCTACACAGCAATTCAGCAGAACTGAAGTTTGGTGAAACTGTGTTGCTGCTTCACTTGTCCATCCTATTTAGGAGCAGGTATGGACATGGAATAAAACGTCACGGTCTGTGAGAATACAATTGTGAATGCTGAAATAGTACTGGTAATCTTTAAGTTGTGTTTTTGAGGTGGGACTGTGAAAGCATTGCGTTCTGCACATGTGCAGACTTTTGAGGCAGAATACTAATGATCAAGGAGTTGTAATTGTGTGTATTGTCATTGCTGCAGTACTTGGTGGGGATTTGTTTGGCTATCAGAACAGAAGTTAAGATGGTTTTGGTAATTACCTTTAGGGTCTTAATTTTCTACTGTTTCTTTTTTGCATGTTTGACTTATATATTGTTCTTTTTACCTCCTAAACTGTGTGTGTTCGTTTTTTTTTTTGTTTTGTTTTTGTTTTTTTTAATCACTAGTCATTATGATATACTTCTGTTTATAAAATCAAGGGCTTAAAATAGGTGGTGGTGAAATTAAATCACACTTATTTACAGCCATATTTCAGGCATATGTTGTATGGTGATCTTGATATAAACCTACTCTGGTTTTGGGAAAGATTTACAGTATCTTATGAATTTGTTATTACACTACTGTGCATACATTTTAATTTTAGTTACACCCTTATCATCTTAATTCCCCTTGAATGTTTTGGATTTCACTATTTTGTTTTCTATGGAATTATTCTTTGCTCTGGATGAGTAAAATGGGAGATAATTTTACTAATTTGAAGCCATATTCCTTTAATTTTAGGCTGTTTGCGGCCATCAGCATTTCTGTACATGTGGCAAGGCAAAGCATGTATATTAGGCAAAACTAATTTTATATGTAACCTTGTAATACACAAAGATGATTCCAGATAAAGCTCTCCTTGTGTCCACAGCCTTCCTTTGAGGAATACTGTGGGATCCTCAAAGAGGATGCTGTCTTCTTCCATGTCCCTCTATCTGCTCTTTCTAGAAACAATCCCTAGCGTTTTTTGTTTGTGGCGATGGCAAGGGAGGGTCCGTGAACAGTTCTGATTGTGAGTAGCTGCTGTTCCCGGTGTAGTTTTCCCTTTCCAGCGTGGCATATCTGTAAGGAGGTGCTGGGAGGGGCGTTCCTTTGTTGTGTTGACACTTAAATCGCACTGACGGGTGTATTCTCCTCCAGGAATTTTGTGTGATTGAAGGGATTCCTTCAGACGAGGAATATTTTCTCCAGCTGTCTCCCTGCACCGTTAGCCTATGCACAGAAATTAATTGCTCGGAAGATCACTGCTGTGCGTGTGCCTTTTAGGAAACCCTTGGAGTGATTGTGACTTGGCTGTGTCTTTCTAGAAAAGCATGTTTCTGCTGGAGCAGCGTGTGTGTGGCAGTCCTGGCTTGTCACGGTGCGAGCTGGCAGCTGTGTCCAGCACCCGTGAAATGGGTGGATGTAGGTGCTTGTGTGTGGGCACGGTGCTCGTGCATGGTAATCGAATTAGGGCTGTCAAAGCATCTTCTGCATGTTTGAAATAAGGATCACATTCTGTGATCCCTTCTTGACAAGGCTGAGGAAACGCAGTAAATAACCAAGCTCTGTTTTGGGAAGGTTTAGTGTGGTAGCAAGGAAATAGAACTGCCTTAAGAGACCTCAGTGGTTCCAAAATACCAGTGTGGAGAATTTGGGTGGGTGCTAGGAAGGAACCATGTCTCTCTAGGAGCAGGTTCTCCTTCGTGTCTGAGAAAGATGAAAGCTCTGTGCGCGGGAGGGGAAGGCAGCGTTGTCCCTTCCTGTGTCCCACCACAGCCCCTGGGAAGGCTATCCCTGGTGCCCAGCTTGCCGCTGCCCTCCCCAGCACCTGGATTTGGGGTATCTGTGCTGTTCCTGGGTGCAGGAAAAGCTGGTGCCGTGTCCTCGTGTCCAGCCCGCCATACCTTCTTGTCCAGCATGCCCAGTGGCATTTCCCACCCAGAACGCTTCGAGGCTCATTGCTTTTGATTTTATTTTTCAGTGGATGCTCTTTTAATTGAAGTGAAGCTTGCTTTTGGCTCTGTTGTAATACCTTGTATTTATTTTTACTGCATGCAACTGCATCTCAGAGAAAATATTTCTGCCTCTCGCTTTTTGGTGGGTTCGTGTGTGTGTGAGAGGGCTGGGGAGGATGCAGTAGCGAAGGTTAAAAAGCCAGTTACAAGTGATGGTACAGATAAAAACAACTCTCGTTTTCGTGGAAACTGTACTGGCTGACATAGTCTAGTCTGTTTGATACAGTGGTTTTGCTGTGTTACAAAATGGACCGGGATAAAATGTAACAGGTTGTTATAATAAGCAAGGTAATGTTTGCTGTATTAGCCATTGACCTTAATTCGCTTGTTTTTTGCTGCATTGCTTTCCCTTGACTCTGTTGTGAAATACACATCAGGTACTATTATAAATCTGGGAATTCTCCAACATCAAATTTGGTTGAGTAAAGGCATTTTCAGGATATCCAGGTCTCTGGATGAAAAGGGAATTTTAATTACTAATAATTTTTTCCATTGTTAACCTCCAGGTAATGTATCTTTTGTATAGAAATTATGGACAGTTTATAATTTCTTTAAAAAAAGTGAGTTTGTGCTATGTTGTGATTTTAGACTGTTTTAAGATTGTCGCAGTTTAAGAGGTACTTTATCTGTATTGCTCTACAAGAGAAATGAGAGAACATAGCCCATCATATAATTGCAGATATGCTGACTGCTGTGAGGATCTATTAAGAGGCTGTGAATTGGTGTAGATAAATACTAGGATGCACGGTCAAAGAACTTTTTAAAACAATCTGGCTTGCCTGTATACTTGGTTGTTTTAGTATTGTTTTACCATTAAGGTGTACATGTTGAAAAAAAAAAAAGGTAAATACTGAGTCTATTAGTTTGCTTTTTGCTTTCTCTACAAAAGTGTAGTCTGTTCTCAGAGTGGATGTGCATTAGATCCTGGTTTGCACGCCTGCCTCCCTTTCTGTCTCCACTAGTGCTGGAGAGCATTTTTTTTTTTGCCACAGCAAAGTACGTCCCCGATTTTTATTTACTATTTTTGTGCCGAGTTGAAAGTTTGCTGCTGTGTGTTAGTGGTGGGGGGGTTTTGCCGGGAGGAGCAGCCCTGGGGACCGAGCTGTGCTGCAGCCCAGTTGCTGTCTTGCGAGACGTGAGGCTGGTGCTCGCATTAGGTTGGTTGTAGCTTGCTCTCACCTTTGCTGTGCTAATCATCTTTGCGTGCTTTTGTGCCCAAGGACGCTTCATATTCTAAGTGTGCACAAGAGGTAGGGTGCGATCCAGCAGGCAGTATTTCCATGGAGCCCTGTTGATCCCGTAGATATTGTATCCGGTTCAGTGGACCTGCCTACCCTGTGGTCGGAGGCTTTTTGTTATGCATGCATCCTAATTGTTCTTTCTGTCGGCATTGTGCGCTGACTGAAGGGGCTGTGCACCAATGCAAATAGCCTTTCTAATACCTTCCGCATTTGCATTATAATGGCTGCATAAACGTTGCAGCACATCTCAATTCACTCACTGCTTTGACTGCTCGGCTTTAAAATAGGTTCTTTCTGTAGCACAGATCTTGTTCGTGGTTGGTACCGCTTTGGAGAGGGTTTCTGAAGTGCATCCCTGTTAAATAGTGAGGCTTGTTTGTGATGAGGTGCAATTTTAACTTAGCTATGTTCCAGTCTCCCACTCCTTTCAGCCCACAGGTTGATGCATGCACTTGGAGGCAAAAAAAATTCAAGCTTTAGCAGTTTTTCACCAACTATTTCTAAACTCACTATATTTGGGGTTGCAAAACATGTTTGCTTGAGGTTTTGTTTTGCATTAATTCCAGAAATCCTATGGAGGTCTGTGAGAATATTTTCTACGTGAGGAATGTGAAACATTGTGTCACTGTTGTTTTGGTGCTGAAACATTTGTTGACTTACTGAAAGTGTCGATACAGGGATATGTCTGAAAGCAGACACTCTTTTTTGGGAGCTGGTGGCAGATTGCCATCACCTGTCTGTCAGAAGTTTGCTTTACGTAGTTGTTAAACAGGACAGTGATTAGTATCACGTACTTGACTCTTAGTGATAAACAGATGCACAGAGACTTTTTATTATCATCAGAGAATGCAGCTTTTCTTGTGGCTATGGACTTGTTAATAATGCAATGTGTCAAATTTTGGGAATGGTAGTACATAGAACTATTTTTCTATTTTTTTGGCTAATCTGTTTTAATCCCAGGGTTTGCTCTGTTTTATGTGTGTTAGTGTATGAAGACTGCAGCGAGAAAGGTATGTTTAAATCAAATGTTAGGGGTTTTTTAATGTATCTGATGTTAGTAGCTTGTCACTCTTCCACTTGTTTGCACATATTAAAGCACTATGAGTTATTGAGGTTAAGGATATGCAGAATAAGCTTGTTGTAAGAATTAAAATTACAGAAACTGTTTTCTGAAACAATAAGTGATAGTATTGTAGGAATCCTAAATTTACTTAGGGCTTCTATATGATGATGGATGATTCACTTACATATGAAGTATTCTGTGTAGTGCTGCAAACAACATATGTATTACTATAATACAGTACTTTTAACACTTATCCTGTCGAAAAAATGTGTCTATTAGAAGTTTAGAATAATTATAGTGATGGGCATGAAAATGCAAGGTTAAATAATGTTATGTGAAAACATAAAAATAATCTTGAAACCCCAATACCTGTGAACACTAAGCTGCAGTGTATCTATACTTCATGTACATATATGTATAGATTTTAATTATCTATTAGATATTACAGATAATGTTGGTTTAGTACATCAAGAAATATGGCAAAACCACTTCAGGATTTGCAGTTGTATTTAGATCTGCATTTTCAGTGTCTCCATCCTAATAGGAATTAGTATTGAATCAGAAATTGAAGAGTTGTTTCATGACACTTTGAATGGTCAGAACAATCCATTGGTCTGGCATGTTGTCTTGACTGGGAAGAAAAGTAAGTATATTTATTACTTTTATGAAGAAATACCTGACTGGCAGCCAAAACAACCAGGGCCCGATATTTGTTTGTAGCTGAGGTGCAGCAATGATCGTGGGGAGTCAGATTTCTCTCTTTTCCTTTTGCTTTCTCTTGCCTGTGCCCCAGCCATTTAAATCTTGGCAAATAGGGGATTTTGCTTCTCTTTGTTACGAGGCTTCTGCCCTGTGACTGCCAGTAATGGTAGTGTGTGTGATTGTAGCATGTGAACTGACCAGTCTCCTATATAGCAAGATTTCTGACTGTTGTAAATTTTTTTGATGCTGAAAGTTGTAATCTGTTTTGTAATACACAGCATTAATTGTAGTTATTGAGAATTGTCCTGGGAGGAAATACTCATGTTGTGTCAAAATGCTTAGAGCAAATAAAAAAAACCTATTTTTTTATTATATCTTAATTGTTGCATAGACTTTTCTTTTATAAACAAAAGAAAGCTATTCAGTGTGTCACAACTTAAAGCTTATATTGCACAGTAGTGAAGGTTGTAGTAAATCTGTAGATAATTAGCTAAAGCTCTGTGTACAGTGCAACTGCAGGTGCTGAGTAAAATGCATTGTGCTATGGAAAGGTTCAGACTCTTAGCTTCAGTCTTCTTTTTTTGTTTGTGTTAGACCTAATCTAGCATCATTCCATCCTCATTAAAAAAAAGAACACCTTGTAATCTCTCTCAATGCTTCTCTCTCAACTCAACACCCCCCCCCAATCAACCTGAAGCTGTCCAAGGCAAAGAAAAAATGGAGCAATCATTATTCTCTTCATTAGATGAGAAGTTGTGTTTCTGAAATTGTGGTGTTGGAGTTTTGGGCTTTGTTATATTCCCCTTCCCCCTCTGCTGCAGAAAAGCAGAACTATGCATTTCTTTTAATTCCAAGGGATAACTGCACAGCCAGGAGTCTTTTGCAGATTGCTGTAAATACCAACTCCTGTTTAGAAGTGTGTAGTTGCACGGACTCACTGTGTGTAGCAGAGAGAAAATGACTTCACTAGCAAACTGTATGTCTCCTGGAGGCATCAGGTGGCTTAATATGTAAACAAAAGTCCACTGCAGTCAAAAATAGATCTTTATAAAAAGAAATAGTGCAAAGAAGTGGCCTCCTAAACAAGGAAGTGAGGGGCTAACAGAGAATTCATCTCTGTAGTCCTGCAAAATGCTGATCATAGCAGAATATGAAGGATTTACCGTGAAAACCCATTTTGCTGTTTCTTCTGATGTAGCACTTAGAGTACATGACTTTTAAAAATCGTTCATGTAGAGAAATGACTGTACAATCAAAGGGTCTATAGCCAGGAATATATAATATGCATAATTTGGAGTGATTTGCACAAATTTCTTATTGGAGGGATGTTAAATGAAACCTCAGCTCAAATGTTCTTGTTAATATGTTAAATTGTGACAATTACTTTTCTGATAGTTCTTCAAATCCGATGGCTGTTGTTCAGTACTTACAAAACCAAAAATATTACTTATTAAAGAGAACTTTATACTACTGGCGGGTGCATGAGCTTTACTGAATTTAAAATTGTACATTTCATGAAAAGGGAAATTCGTGTTGGTAAACAGCACAAATGAAAATACCTGGGAGCTTGTTTTAGTACAGCAGATTTTATTTTGGAGAGTCTGTTCATGTCTTTTGAACTCTGACAGTGTGCAGATGATCACAGATTTCAGGTAATCGTATTTGTTTTTCACGGTGGGCTACATACTTGCTTTTTGGAGTGCTCAAAAAATTGTTTGGCAGCTCTCTTATAGCATATTGTGTGTGGCAGGCCTACCTAGGAGGGAACAAAAGTTTAAATATTATACCTATGAGTTGTAATTCAGAATTTAAATACAACAAGATGGATTTTTTTTCCCCCATTATTTAATCCATTAATTTATTCTCTATGTTTTAGGTTATCATTAGGGACATTTTTACAGTAGTAATTTCTCTTTTCTCTTCCCCATAAGAAGTCTTCAGATAAATCTTTGTAATTTTTTCTTGCATTTAGGCTGTATCCTGTCTTGTCTTTTAAACTTATCTCTTTGCAGGGCAGCTCTTCGGAGAAGCCCTAAGTCATACCCAGATATCGAGGTTTCGGTTACATGTTCTCACTGTAGTATCATGTTTTCTTCTTCTAAACTGAGATGCTGTTTATTGAACCAATTAGCTGCTGGGTGCAAGCCAGAACTTTCTCCTGAAATCAGAATTAATGAATAAACAAATTCCTCTGGAAGGATTCCTGTTCTCACCGGGCAGTGACAGCTAACGTGTGACAAGGACACGGTTCATGTCCTGTCGCCTCAGTGCCCATGTGTGTGTCTGGGTCTGTACTCAGCCCTGCCAAAATCCGTGGGGTAAACTTCTGAGTATGGATCACAACGTTCACATCACATATTTGATGGTATGTCTGTCTTGGGCTGTTTTTGAAACCATTCCAGCTCTTCTGTAGTCAGCAGATGGGATGCATACGCCTTCATTAACAAGCAGTTAACTCTGCTGGTAGGGCTGAATTTTCATCACGCTCCGGGTCTCTGGCTTGGCTCTTTCTGCATTCCAGCTCCCACTGTTTGTTCTGCTGTCTCTAAGAAGAAATCGACAGGAGCTTTACATGCTCCTGCCCTCCTGTGGTAATGAAAACCCAAATGTTTTTCTCAAAATCAGGTTGTGTAAAAATAAAAGGGAGAGAGAGGAGAACAAGGAACTAGTTTTTCTCTTCTGGAGCAGCTGCTCACATCTCAAGATGTGCATTTGCCTTTGGTGAGGTGTTCTGCTTCAGAAGCCCTGAGAAAATAATAGTTATTTCTGAATTTGCTGTTGCAGTATCAAAAAGACCTTTTATAGTATTGAATAAACTTTCTTGCTTTTATATGTGATGTGTACTATCCCTTTTGCATTAGAGAAATTAAGGCACAATTACAGGGGAGATTTTGGCCAGCAATGGCAGTGAGATAGCTCTGCCTTCCCTCCTGGGAGCCAGTGGGAGCTGAAACCCAGTCCTAGGACATGGCTTGGAGACACCAAGCTCACCATGGCTGAGGAACAGAGGTGGATCCCAGCCCCAAACTCCTCACTCCTCCCAGCCAAGTGGAAGGTGGAGAAAGGCAAATGGGCACAAACCCATGGCTGCAGTGAGATCTTTGTTGGCTGGGGGGGATCACGGAGAGCAGTTTGTTGTATCTTTAAATGTACCGTGTGGTAACAAGTAGTCATGTGGCCTGAAAGGATCCTGAAATGGTTGTAATCTGTATGTGACCTCTTATTTCTTAATGAGCCTCTGTATTAATAATACTAAGAAAAAGGTGCTCTCAGCTTCAAAGCTCGTGGTGGATATAAACTATGGGCATACAGCATCAGACTCTGTAGGCAAATCTTTGTGCTGTTCTCAACCTGTAAAGTCTTGGAATGAGAAATCTGTGTTTGTCACAGCTTTCAGTCCTGTGATTTTCAGTGTCTACTGAAACTGGTTTGTTTTATTTTTTCCACTTAAACCTGCTTTATGTTAGCAGGGAGACTTTTGCAGTTTGCATGCTGTTGGTTCTTTGGGCCAGCTTGTTGTCTGTTTTTCAGAAGTATTTAATATAAGCTGATCAGTTGTATACCATGGTAGTCTAAAAGTATCCTTGAGAGCTGCTTCTATGATTTTCACATTGCTTTGTACTTTTACAGTGTGATTTTTGCTCCCTCTTCATCTTTGAAATACATAATTAATAGTTGAAATACATTACGACAAAAAGAAATCGTCCAGAATAATTTTTTAAAATCTTGGCTGTAAATGTTATTTTGTGACACAGAAACAAGTTAATGCAAGGCAAAAGGGTGTAGAGAGCATGAAAGCTACTCATTGCTGCTGCTTGTCTATATTCCCTTATCCTGAGGTAAGGTGAGGTATCCTGCCTCCATTCATCTTAATGCACACATTCGGGTATGTGTGCATGCCTGAACTTTTTCCAAGTCACTGGTATGCTTCCATCATTGAATTACTCTGTTTGCAAGTCTAGAGGTAAAAAGTTTTCTAATAAAAGTAGGGGGAGAGAGGGTGGAAAGTTTGTATGTGAGTGCCACATTCAAATTGCTGTTTCTAAATAGAAATTAATAATGATTTGAATTTTCTCATGCACTTTTCCAGTGATAGAGCAGTGACTTGTATGTTGTGTGAGCAAATAGTTCTGTTTGGGTTGTATGCGATTGTAAAAGTTCATGGACTGAATTTCAAGTTTTCTAGACACAGAGTGTAAAATTACTGCTGAGACTCCTTAAATCCCTTCCAAGAGTAAGTTTTCTTTCCTGTCTAAGCAAGTTTCTCAAGTAGTGGAGGGTGAGATCAGTAACAACTCTGGATATATCTTAGTTAGGATTTTTATGTAAATTCAGTGTTGTAGCCTGGTTTATAACTAAATGAGGCTAGGAACTCAGGGACTAATTAACAAATTTTCTTTTGTGGAGTTCTGCTTTGATGGATCTTCCAGAAGTACTTCAGGTGTGTGTATATATTCATCCCCTACAAATGTGCTGGTCTTCAGTTACCAAAAGTAAATGGGCAGAACCTGATTAATAGAATACAATTAACTATGCTGAAAATAATATTTTCACCAGTTTTTGACCACTCTTCAGGTAACTACTCCAAAATAAAGTTATTGATGCATTACAGAGATGATTAGTCCAGAATCACAGCATTTAGGATTCATTTGGATTCTCATTTTCCTTGCTGCCAAAACTCTTAATTACCAGCTAATGAGCACTGTAAGTTCTCTTGTCAGTCAGATGTGGGAGGCTGGTTGTATGGCCCTTTTTCTGACCTCCTCTGATCATGGGCACTTTTCATCCAAGGCTACTGCTTGGTTTTGATTATTAGTATCATTATTCATGTGCAGCTTTTACCACTGCCTAGTGCATGCAGCCAAATGTAAATAAAATATCCTAGCTTGAATAGCAGTGACAAATGAAAGCTTAAACAGGTGATCACAGAGCAGAGTAATTGGCCAGTGCAAGAAAGTGGTTCTTTTAGGTCAAGCTTTTAATTTACCTTTAAGGGTCACTTGCCTTAAGGGTCACTTTTCAGTATGAGGTGCTCTGATATGCTGACAGCAGTTGTTATTATGTCATTATAATTATATATGCATACACACACACATATATATATGTACACATACATATAGAGGTAGTGGGGAGAATTACTTTGCACTTTGTGAAGTTTACCAAAATCACTGTGGATCACCCCCAACTTTGTTTTGGTACTTCTGATGGCAACCAGTGGTACTTGAATTAAGTAATGTGGTTTTTATGCAAGCCTCCTAATATTTGAAACAGTATCTAGAAATAATAAATAACAAATGGAGAGCTCCTGATGATAATACAGATGAGGAAGAAATTTTAACTGGAACAGATGGTATTTTTTCAGCCTAATTTGGATTTGCTGTGTTATCTCCCTTTTTTATTTAATGTTCAGCCTTTTGTATCTCTGTTAGCAACTTCATTTATTGTATATGCAGGCATGACTAATATGTTGGAGCATGCAGGGCAGCATGGCTTGGAAGCAGTCCACAGGCCAGAATTGCCTTGCAGGGCAATGATTTCTTCCTGTTTCTAAAGGACAGGTGGAAGGGCTCTTTGGGCAATAAATACTTTGACACTGAATTTTTTCTTAGATAGCACTTTGTAGTCCCATCTAGCCATAATGGTAGCATGGCTAAAGGATGAAGGGCATCGACAATTTTATAGCAGATTCCTGCAGTTATGGTTTGTTCATAAATATGAGAAGTGGACCCATAGAAAAATCCATTGAAGATACCACATTCTTCTGGAGAGAGATGAAGAGCTCCTGAATCAAAATAATAATTTATTGATAAATGCTAGAAGTAGGAACAAGATGGTGCCATGTAAGATCATGCTGTAATGCAGCCCACAGTGATGAGTCTGAGTGTTGGCAGGGATCATGTGGTCTGGATTTACTGGTAGTGGTATTTGCTCTGCAAAATAAGCTAAAAGTTGGTTCTGAGAAAAATGAGCAGTGAAACAGTATCATCTGCACAGATCTGACATGAGGAATTTAGGAGTTAGAGGACAGCACACAGTGTGTCAAAAACAGAGGCTGTGGTTAAACCTTTTTCTCTCAGTCATATTTCCAACTGGTAGTCCTCACAAGCACGGATCAAATTTAGCCTTAGAAAGCAAGAATCATTTAAAATGAAGATTTCCTTCTTTGCATCATGTCTGAATTTGATCCCCATAGGATGCTGATCTAATATAAAGTGATTTAATGTGTGTATTTGTTTTTTAAAAATTGTTAATTCCTGTTTCTAGCATTTAAGTGTGCTTCAATACTGAGCTAGTACTGACAGTTGTCATACTAGTTATGCTACTCTGTAAGAATTACAGAGGCTTTTGGTTTGGTAAGAATTTGTGCAGTACACACTGATATTCAGCTCTTCAGATTGCAACTTCTCCACCTCCTGTTTGAAGAATTGTTGTCAGAGAATGTAAGAAGGGGGGGAAGAAGGAGGAGTTGTCGGGGAGAGAAGCTGCCCCTGTTTGCACAACCTTATGCCCAAGAATCACAGGAGCTGGGGGCTGGTGGAGAGGAGGTTTTCTCAGACATGTGCTGATCCTGTAGCCCCAGATAGGAATAAAATACTGCATGTAGCTGGACTGTTTCTTGCCTTGCAGCAAAGGGAGGGATGGAGCAAGGCTTGTGGTGGGATGGAGGAATAGCTCTGGCATGTGCCTGGCTGGGAGGGTGGCACTGGCCGTGCCCTGTTGCAGGGCTCGCAGCAGTTCGGGTCCTGCTCCACACATCCTTCTGAGCCAGTTCTGATGTCCTGCCTGTCTGTCTGCTGCTGCTCTTTGGTTATTCCTGTCCATTGTTAGGGTTCCTTGCAGCCTGTGCCCAGTACTACTGTCTCACTTCAGGTGCATGCTGGTGGTTTTCATCTCTCTTTTACCCGTACTGGTGTCTGCTGTCTTTTTCTCATCCTTTATGTTTTCCTTGGAAGTGTCATTCCTGGGATTTTTTTCTTCCTTCCTTACTATTTCGAGAATGGTTGAGGGAGAAAGGAACAAGCGGGTAGCAAGTATTAGTTAAAATTAGTTAATCAACTTCTTTGTTAAACTGATTTTATTTATTTGTTTTTAGAGTTTCAGGTACAGTGTTTCAGTTTTTTATTCTTTCTGTTCAGGAGCTCTGTTCTCACATCCTCAGATATGTTCTTAGTATTCTCATACTGTTCATAAATATATATATATATAGTACCCTTATTTTGAACATATTGTTCTGGAGCATATTGTCATACTAAAAGTTGTTCAGTCCTTCAAGTCAATTTGTGAGGCTGTGTATTTTTTCTGAGTGCTTTGAGCATATGTCTAATACTTCTTGGATTACGCTTGGTTTGTAAGGGACTCACTGTCTTTTAATCTGAGTTAGTTCAACCTGTGGAAGTCATGTGAATGTCACTTAAGTGGTTGAAATACCCATCTCCTGCCCTGTGCATTAGTGCAAAAATTAAGGCTCCATCACTCTGTTGAGCTGTTAGTTGGAGGTTGGGTCAAGGAGCTGAGAGCATCGTCACCTCTGTGCAGGTCAGAGAGGAGCAGCTGTGGGCAATCTCAATGCAGGGAATCACCTGTTCCCAGCTTGTAAGTAAAGTTCAGTGCAATCCTCTGGTCCATCTATTCGATAGGAACAGATTCTGCAAGGCACAAATATCTGGAGACCAGCAGGCCTGGTGAGACACTCTGGTACCTGAGCTGCTGTAAAGGTTGCATTTTAAATGTTCACAAACAGACAATTTCTTGCTGAATTATCTAGATGTTTATGACATCTGTTTTCTGTCTGAAAGAAAGGCCAGTAAGGTGCAAAAATGTCACTCAGTATAAATAAGCATATAGTACAATTTTGATTTTAATTTTGTTAGGATAGTGATGTGAACTTTAGTGTAGCTCTAAGCTAGCCTGCTTATTCATAATTTTTTTCAGATTTCCATTATCTTTTTAATTTTTTGGAAAGTGATGAGGTAAAAGGTATTGTTGCAATATTTATACAATATTGTTTTATTCAGATTGCGTCTAAATTTTTTTCCATGACATTTTTCAGGTTAGCACTGCTGCTACTTGCTACTTCTGCAATACACAAGCCTTTCAAGTGTGCTGAGAGTCTATCACCGAGCTGATTTTTGACAAGCAGAAATCATGTTTTTCACTGTTTCTAGGAAAATTGTAATTGAAGACATTTTGGTGGTTTTTTTTTTTTTTTGGAAGAAAAGGATACCTCATCTGAACAGATTTTGAAGAATCTGCTTGGAAGGGATCATAGTGGCTTTCTTTTTATTTTTTTTTCTTTTGAAGGAAAACATCTTGTTCCTGTGAAAGGACCCAATTTATCATGTGTTTTCCAGACTTGTTAGTATATGTGAAATAATCTTTTAATTGGGCTCCAAGTTACAAGCAGAATAGTGTTCACTGCTGGGGCTGAGGGTGTTTTGTGCATCAGGCTCTGTGACAGTTGGGGTGGGAATGAGGAGAATTCATGGTAGGTCTGGACATTTCATGGTTCTTAATAGGAAGGTGAACAGACCTTTCTTTCTCATCCTTGTTTGTTTCACTTTTATCTGCTATCCTGGGAAAGGAATCTCTGGGATCATCTTGGAAATCTGTAAGAATGTGGATGAACTTGCAATAAATTCAAATGCTGTCATTTTTGGTTTTTTTGTAATGCTAATGCATTCAATGTTGAGTGGGGAAGAAAAGATGTAAAAAGCTAAATAAAAATACTCCTAAGAAGTTATGAAAATTAAGTTTTCAACATAAAGCTATCAGAATTAGGTAGGTGTGAGTGAGATGGCTTCCAGTGCTGTAGGTGACCATACTTGTCAGAGTGGGTTTAATACCTCTCCAATCACTACATACTTTTGCCATCTCCAAGACCCCTTCTCCAGGCAGTGTGTAGGAGCAGGAGTGGTGCCCATTGACTGATTATTTTCTCAGTATTTTTATGTCTGTGATACTCTGTTATGTAGAATTTCCTATCAGCCTCTTCTTGCCCATCACCTGTGCCTGCCAGCGTCCCATCCTTGCTCGTGCTCCAGCTCCTGCCTCTTTCTCAGCTTGCCCATGTTCCAGGCTAGAGCTTTTTCCTCTGTGTGCCTGCTGTGACCCAGAGGAAGGTGGGGAGGACAGTAGGAGGGTGTCTCAGCTGAAAGCAAAGGCCTATTTGGGTTTGACCTGCTCTGTGGGAATGTCTTGTGTCTGAAGCTGTTGGTGTTGAGGAGGTGAAGCAGGCTCAGGCTGTATGAAATACTCAGAGCTTTGTTGCTCCTTGTTGTTAACTCCTTGTAGTTTTCTTACTAGACTGAGTGGCCAGGAGTGAATATGTGGTAAAATTCACTGTGGCACCAAACATTCTAACAGATTTGAAATCCCTAGTCTAAACTAAAAATGCCATAGTTATGAAATTGATGTTAAGATTACCTTCCACTCAAACAAAGCCATGTGCTTTTACCAGCTATTAGTCTTGCAAACAACTGAACCAAGTAAATTATCTTACCTTTTCCCTCTATTCTTATGTTCCCTCAAGGCCCCTCTCTCCAACCCCAAAACAATCCAAAAAAACCCTGAGGGCTGGCAGGCAGATGCTGCCAAATGTCAGCTTGAAGGAGTGAAGTCCTCTAAGATCAACGTGTTTGAAGAAGCCTTTGCCACAGATCCCTGGCTGTATGCAGGGCCACCTGAATCACCTCTGGAATGCTTCTATTTGTTTCAATAATACTTCACTGCTTTCTGTCGTTGTGTTTAATTCTGTTATGCTCGATGGGGGAAAGCAGTTGAAAGCTTTGAAAGAGGCTTGGGAGTAATTTTGGTCTTCATCACCTCCTCAGGGTGTATAATGAGCCTACATTTCCATGGTGCAATTCCCCATTCTTCACTAATTTGTGAAGTTCCCCAAGGTATTTCTGAGTTGTTTTGGCTTCTCCAGCTGTGGCTGAGCATCATTTCAAGCAGTGGTGCAGGACCATGGAATCCATTGGAATGTGGTGCCCACTGGAATGTGGTAATCTGCTTAACCATGTGCAGTAATGCAGCATAAGAGGGTGAGGACAGGGAGGGAATAATGCAAAAGCCAGTTGAAACTGAGTGGGCAGAATGCAATTAAGCTCAGAAATGTAGCAGTTAAAAATGAGACTCCAGCTGGAGTGGGCACACATAATACAGGGAAAATAGCATTTCTCTTTGACAGTTTCTAGTTCTTGCATCTGAGTATTTGGATGGCAGAAGTGGTCGGTGACATCATGTTTAGGCAAATGATTGCTGAAGAAAAGAGATGAAAATATTTTAACTTAAATCTAGTTAGCTAAAACATAGCAATTTCTTTGTCCTGATGTTATATATATATATATGTATACACACACATATATATTAACCTGGCCTGAATCAGTTGCTTTCACCAGGTAAAATGCATTTATCTGAAAGAGTCAGATTACAAAACCAAACAAAAAAACCTCACTGGAAAGAACACTGCTTGAGCAGTAATGGGGGAAGATGTGTAGATTTTTTTGACTTTTCATTCAGTCTACATTTGTTTTGGTTTCCTGTAATATTTAAATATATCATGTAAAATTTTGGGAACATATACTATCATAAAGAAACAACTCCAGCTGATCATTGTGCAGTTTTCAAATAAATTTTATTTAATTTAGTTGTAATGAAGCAGAAATATACACTTAGAGCAAACTTGATGCTTGTTATCTTTTCTCTGGAAAGAATGCTGATCTGTTCAAGGAGCTAGGTATTTTCGAAGAACTTGTCAGATCCAAAATATGTTAATGATTTTAAAGGTGAGGAGATGTGTAATTGGAAACTTGTGGGTAAAGTATTTTTTTGGACTTTGACAGGCACTTCTGTATCTTCAAACTCACAACATTAGTTGAAAAGTAAATGTTACTACAGATTTCCTTTTCAATGCAGTAGTTATATTTAAACTAGGTGTTCAATAAAACAGATATGTCCAGGCTTTTGTCGTCTTAACTGAAGATCAAGAACTGCACATAATTTTAGCTAAAAACAATAAAAAATTGAAGAGAGGCCAGATATTGTTCAGTGCTGAGCTGCAATAATGTAGTTATTGTGGCTTTGCCTGCTAGAACATAGAAGGTAAAGAATCATCGCTCCTTTTCATGTACAAAATTGTGTTAAAAACACATCTTAAGTTGTTTTTTAGGTAGGTTTCTTTTTTTTTGGCATAGTGTTTCTCTGCAAAAGGATCCAGTGACATACAGTCACTAATTATGGTCAGAAGATTTGAGGGACTGATAATCATTCAGCACTGAACTTTGTGAAAGAGTCATAGTTATTACAGAAAAGCATGTTAAAGAAGGTAAGCCAACTTACTGCATCAGAGATAACCAAACAGAGAACTGCTACAATAAACAAGATTTTTGGTAGATAATCCTGTGTTGCTGTTAGGGGCCAGGGTGGGATGCTACCCTAGATAGTAATTGTTTTTGTTTAGCTGTGATGGGGTTTTGTGCGTGCTTTGTCCCAATCTCTGTAGAATCAACACAACATAATATGTTGATAATATAGATAATTAGTAGATAATATGTTACCCTGCTGTTGCTTTGTGTGTTTACTTTCTCTCTTGCTTGTAATTAATGTTTAGTCTCCTTTTTAGTAGGTTTTGTTTTGGTGAGTTGTTTTTATTGCTCAGAGGAAATAATGAATGAACAAAAAATATTTGATGCTGGTTTGTAGTTTATATCATCACCTTTGGTGGGACCAGTGCCATTTTCTGTCAAATTGGTAACAAAACAGTGTGTGGCATGTTGCTTCCTTTGTTTATAGGAGTTGTTGAGGGATCTGAATAGTTGTGTCTGGGTGCTGTGTAGTGGTAGTAGTGGAAGGTTGTTTTATATTGGAAATTAAGTTTTTGCTACAAGTGGGTGATCTTTATTCAAAGGAAAGTACTGGGTGGGTTGGGAGCACTTGCTCTTGCAGGAGGTTGTGTGCCACTATAGATAGAGAAGTTGTATGGTCACAAAAACAAGAACTGGGTTTTCCTAGACTAATATATCCATTTAGAATGACCCTTTTAAGAGATATTAGAACCTGCACGAAATCCTGGAAATTTGTTTCATCTAGAAAGTTAGGATTTTCAAATTTCTTGTATTATGCAGGATTACACTGCCTGCTGATGCAGCGAGTTGCCATGGAAATGGAGATATGCAGCTCAAAAGGTACGTGCTGGGAGGCCACACAGCAGGGAGTACCTTTTTACATATTAAAATAAGCTGCTCCATGGAGTTAGCAGAATTCTTTGCTCTTGGAGTCTATTTCTACAAAAACATGCAATGGTATTTTATAACTTGGCCAAAAAACTAGTGGGTTTTTGTTCCTGCAAAGGAGAAGAAGAGAGAGTGCTTCATAAAATCATGTTGGAGTGCACAGAATGAATCACAGTATGTATATTTTTGTACTTGCTAGGTGAGTTCAAAGGCAGGGCACAAAAGATTTTTTCGTCCTCCTAGGAACTTAAGGCATAGGTGACTTTCTGTCTGCAAGTGTGGAGCCTTTTTGTCCCAAGTGCTCTGGACTTTGGTATGTGACCTGGCACTTAGTGCAGGGAAATGCTTCCAGAGAGCAGCAAAGCTGGTGACCAGTGAGTGAAAAGATGGATTCCAAAGCTTCAAACCCAGCAGTGATGTCCACATGCCTGCCCATTTGCCCTGGAAGGGCATGGTTGTGTCAGAAGCTGGGATGGGATGTCCTGGGAGATCTGCCTGGTTCTGCAAGCACACAATGATCAACCTTCAAAATCTTTGGAAACTCACTTGCTCATTTGTAGTTACTCCAGGTGTAACTGCACATAGGTTTATAATTGGGTGCCTATAGTTACAGATGTGCTTGCAGATTTAAGACACCACAAGTGAAGTGTAAGGAAGCCCTTAGAGGTGGTCTAAATGCAGTTGTTGCCTCCTTGGACTGAGGTTTGCTCAGTCATTCCCTTGACCCCCCAGGTTTTGCTGGAATGTGAGGCTGTTACACTTGGCTGTTTGGCAGCCGTGGAAGCAGCAAACAGTTGGGATGCTCTTGGCTGCAGTCCTGTGGCAGATGAAGATGTTCTGAAGGGCTTGGAGGACTTTCAGGGCCCAGGCCTCCTCCTTACCCAGCTCCACAGGCTCAGACTGTGCCTGCAGTGAACAAGCTGCTCCCTCAGCAGAGGGAGGGGATTAGGGGTGAAATCCTGGGGTGTTGAAATCAGGCTGAATTGGTACTCTGTGAACTACCATCTGCTGGCCATCCACTTAGAGGACTGAGATGAATTTAATGGTCAGCCTTTTCTATTGAACAAGCCAACCAGGGTAGCTGGCACCATGACAGTATTGCCCTGCTGCCATTGAGCACCCTGTACTCTGGAATAACAGGTTTCTTCCCAAAGAGGAGAAGCTGTCTAGCTGGCATATTTCAGGAGCACTGCTTTTGTTGAGAGAGACGAGGCTGGTTTTGATCTCTGGTGGAGTGATAGCTGGTTGTTCCCTTGCTGTCTCCATACTTCTGAGTGAGGTTTTGTGTTTGGAGGAGCTGCGCAACCACTGGTGACTGATTCAGCAGTTTGCTCCCAGCTGGTCCGCGGTGGCTGCAGTGGCAGAAGCTGAAATGCACTTACAGAGATGAAAACTCTGTAGGTCAGATGTTTGAAGCTAGCAAATTGTAGGAGAGAATGTGCTTTGTTTGCAAGTGACTCGTTGGCTTAAGCTATTTGGGTTTCCAAATGAAAGTAGTGACTATGGTGGTTGAGGTTTTTTTGGGTTGGCTTTT
>VYZP01046659.1:1795-26572 GCA_013400635.1 Hypocryptadius cinnamomeus | reverse complement strand
TTATTGCATAAATGTTTCAGGTTGTTTTGCTCAGAAAAACTGAAATCTCTTTTCAATTACTTGTACATATTAAAAAAAAAAAAAATCATTGAAATTTACAAGGTAAATGTGTTCCTCTTTTCCAGATAGTAAGGAAGGTGCTACAATTTAGGCTGTAGTTGCTTCTGTTTCTGAAGTTTCATCAGTTATAGATGACAGAAAAAGCAAAATACATCTGGTTTATGTTCACCAGACATCAGGAGGAGTGGATCAAAACTCTGAAGTTGGTTGTTTATAGCTATTTACAAATATTTTACTTTAAAAAAGTAGTATTCAGAACAGGGAAGAGATTATTTTCCTTAACTTCTTTAAAAGCTTTTTTTCCCCTCACATGCTGTGCCAATTAAGATTCTTATTAATTTTTCCAAGTTCTCCAGGACATACTAGTTAAATGTTTTTATGTCAATTAATATTGACAGGAAGTCAGTTTGAACAGCATTGGAAAATGGAAGTAGTTGGCAGAACTAGCTAATTTCACTTAATTTCCTTTTGCTAAAAATATCTCTAAAAGAAGCTCTCCTTTTGAAATACAATGAATACTTGTTTGACTGTGGTTTAGAATTGATGGTGACTCTTGTCCTTTAACTGAAAGGGCTTGAAAAATATGCATAACCTTTTCAAGCATATTTAACTTCCTCTGTAGTATATGTTATTATACTAATGCACACCAAAAGTTTATATACATGTTTGACTTGATGTATATTAGTAACCCCATCAGCTTGAATGATCTGCAGTAGAGATCATGTGGCGCATTGAACATTTAATTTCTTTCTAGGTACAATTAAAGTTGTTGCTAACCGAGACAGTGAAATGCGTGCAGATTATTTGGAGCACTTGCACTGCCGAGCTGCTTTCAGCAGCACTAATCTCCAGCAGTCTTTCCTTTCTGAGACTCTTTCTGAACTCCTCCAGCTGCTGTGCGCATAAGAAATGAAACAAATCTCTCGGTGGGTCCTAAATTTGATTAAATTGAAAGCTCAAGAGAGCAGCAGCCCTTTGAGTATTTAGCACTTCAGGGACTGGATGAGGAGCAGTAGCTATTCTGGCACTCATGTCTCTTTTCTGTGTATTATTGGAATTCAGAAACTGTGTTAGTTCTTGATTCTTTGTGTTACTGTTTCATGATGAAAACCTTGTCAAGCCTTTCGGGCTCCCATCCTTTGGTCAGCTGTGTTTTTGCGCTGGGAGTCATTGCATGTCCTATTACTGGCGTTTTACGAGTGTGTAGATTATACATTGCTGAGAAGAAGTTTTAAATATAATCTGGTGAGGTTAGTAATCTTGAGGAGAGGTTAAATTAATGGATGGTGTAAAAGCCATGTAGAAATCTTAAGGATAGAACCAGTAAAGACCTTCTAGTGAAGAACTGGCTTGTGCTGCTTTAGGAAACTCAACAGTGCAGAAAATTTCCAAGTTAAAAACTGTTTTTGGTTGCTGCTGCTAGCATTCAGCATGGTCCATTACAACAGAGCTGCCCAGAACACAGGAAGTGGAGGCAATTGTGGGCTTCTTTTGGTGGGGAGGCATTCTCTTTTTTTGATATTACGGTGTTTGTACTACCGTTGGTGATGCTGCAGCAGTACTGACTCAGGGTGAAGGACTGGAAGGCACCTCCTGAGGCAGGTTCTTTTTTGAGCATAATTTCTAAACAGCTGGATTTGCAGCTGGGATAAAGTGCCTTGTTCTTCTGAATATCTTTAAATAGATTTTCTTTACCTTTTAAAAAAAAAGGAATTTATGAATATATATATAGGGAGAGAGAGAGAGAGAGCAAAGTGTGCAGCTTTGTGTCCTCCATGTACATTTTTGTATTTGAAGGTAATCATGCACAGCATGACCACTGTTAAAAATGGTTACTTGAGCTTTGCTAAAATATGTTTGTATTTATAGTACTTGCTGATGGCTTAAATATGCAAAATATTATTTAATTGATTTTGATTACAAGCTTTATAACTTGTGCAGAAGTTGGAATGCCAGGACAGTGACATAGTTCCTGTGAAGGTTTTAAGAGTATTTAAACAAGGTGGCTGGGAAACAAGGAACCTTTCTTCAGCAGTGGATACTTCATATCAAAGCTAAAAGGTGGACTAATATGGATACATGAAATTATTGTTGCCATTGATTGTTTATTTTTCTTCTGCAAAGATACATTCAGAAACCTTTCCATGTTACACAGAATCATGAAGTTCTTGGGCATGTCTTGTGTTTTGAATTGAAACATGAAGAAAAAGCTACTTTCCATAATGCATGATGATTTTGTAAAAATGTAAATGGGTCTTTGTAGGTTTGAGACATCTGTTCACTTATTAGGCTGCATTGTATTCATTGAGGGGGAAAATTCAAGATATGGTAAAGATATATTGTGTCCTACTCCTGAGAGAAATTCCTTCATAATTTTGCTTATCTTGAAGCATAATATATTGTTTCTTCTGGGCTTTAGGCTGACTTTTTGATAGGTGTATTTTAAAAATCCTTCTGCTTGGTTCTTCAAAGCATGTGAAGCTGGTGAGAACATTCTGCTCCACATGAAAAGCAGAGACCTGCAGTTCAGAGCTGGTCAGAAGAGATATCTCAAGGCAAAATGTTTGTGTAACTGAGCATATTAGGTTTTACTGTAGATTGAACTGAGAGTCTCTTGTGCTGAAAGAATAAGCCTGTATGGGTTTCTTTGAAGAGGCAGGCACTCAAAATTATAGCAGATATTTATTGGCTGGTTGGGTATTGAGGGAAGAGAGAATATTGATGTTGATGACCAGGAGGTTATTGTAAAAAGTAGGTAAGACATAAGATGGTGGCTGAAATGTAGTACTGAAGGCAGTATTATGTTTAAGAATTGTGATTTTTCTTCCCTCACATATACTAATTAGTACAGTTCTTGTACCACAGTGGGTTTTGTGAGCAATATGTGTAGTATTTTTGATTTAGCCTTGGGTTTTTCATTGACATTTGAACAGAAGGACAAATCATTAACCTGAGTTAGTGAGCACAGGCTTGATGTAGAAACACTCAGTATTTAACTGGAAGTTTTATATTTACTCTAACTTTGGCTTCTCTTCTCTGTGTTCCAGAAATACTAATACGGAGCATTTGACCTGATCTCTACAGCTGAATCTCCTGATAGCAGGATTAGGAAAGAGTGCCTTCAGAACCAATATGTAGCAAATGGGTGTCACACCTCTGAAGCTCCCGCCTGGGTTCACCACTTGCGTGTTTTAAGGATCCTTGTTGCCTCAGCATTGAATTGTTCTTGTTGACTTCAGAAACAGATTTCATGCGGTGCTTGCTGAACGTTGAGTCACCATGAGTAGTAATCTAGGAAAAGAAAAGGACTGTAAAGAGAAGGATCCAAAAGTCCAATCGTCAAAAGAAAGGGAGAAGGAGGCAAAGGCCTCCGGAGGATTTGGGAAAGAGAGCAAAGAAAAGGAGCCTAAGACCAAAGGGAAAGACACCAAAGATGGAAAGAAGGACTCCAGTAGCACGCAGCCTGGGGTAGCTTTTTCAGTGGACAATACAATAAAAAGACCTAATCCTGCCACAGGTACTCGCAAAAAATCCAGCAATGCTGAGGTGATCAAAGAGCTAAATAAATGCCGGGAAGAGAATTCTATGCGCTTGGACTTGTCCAAGAGGTCTATACACTTGCTTCCATCAGCTGTCAAAGAGCTAACGCAGTTAACAGAACTTTATTTATACAGTAACAAACTGCAGTGCCTACCGGCAGAGGTGGGCTGTCTGGTGAACCTGGTGACGCTGGCTCTGAGTGAAAACTCACTCACCAGTTTGCCCGACTCTCTTGATAACTTGAAGAAGCTGCGCATGCTTGACCTGCGGCATAACAAACTGCGAGAAATCCCCTCGGTGGTGTACAGGCTAAGCTCCCTCGCCACGCTGTACCTACGCTTTAATCGTATAACTACTGTGGAAAAGGATATCAAAAACTTGTCAAAACTCACCATGCTTAGCATACGAGAGAACAAAATCAAGCAACTACCTGCTGAAATTGGTAAGTGATTATACTGACTGAAAGTGTGATGGTGTTTTTATGTTCACTGCAGTTCAGTTAATTATACATAAACTGTCACTTTTCCAACTGCACTTTATTTAAAACTACATAAAATTATGCTCTTGATCATACCGTTCCACTGTTAGCTTGAGAATAGTCAATGCCTTGTATATATATTTTTTTAAACAACAAAACCCCTTTTTCTTCATCTGTCATCTTAAAATCAGATGTATATTGTTTTCATCTTTGCTTTGTACTTTCACATACTGTGTCTTGAGAGCCCAGATGGTTTAAAAAAAAAGAGGTACAGGGGCATTTTTTATTTTAAGATTTTTTTATAAATCATTTATGAACTGTTCCAAGTTATAAACACATTATGGGCATGTTACAGAGGGGTGTGACCACAGTAATACAAGGTAGAATAAGTAGCTATTACCATGAGCAAGTTATTGGGTGCTGTTACAGTTAATAATCTAGGTTAATGATTTGTGCAAGTGTCTGCCTTTTATAAGTCATGAATATATTAATACATGGACTCTGAAGTGACCAAATGTTGTACACATGGCTGATGATTCTCATGACTTTGTGATGACTAGTATTTGTTTTTCTAAACATGGTTACAAAGGTTCAAAAGATGGTGAGCTAGTGTGAAAGTGCATTATTAATTTAAATGGTTTATTACACAAAATGTGCTGGACTAGCTGTATATCAGAACTTCTGTGTTGTTCCTAATATGTTCTGCTTCATGGAAAATATGTCTTTATAACACTGTTCTCAAGCAATGTTTGAACAATGTGTGTGCCCTATAAAAGTGTGATTCTGTTAATCAGTAGGTTTTTCTCTATATGTCACCAGTTTTTAAAATGCAAGTATAGTTTAGCCCATTTAGGGAGTGGGGGAATGTAAACTTCATGCAATTAAGAAACTGCTTTGACTTTCTTCAAGTGTGGAAAAAAAACCTTGTGAAAGCCCTTGTAACACTGTGAGTAATAACTCCCATGCCCTGTTTCCAAAAGCTGCTGTGGGACTTTTTCCTGTTGTCCAAGCCAGTGTGTGTGTGTTGCTACTGAAGTGGCCCCTGTGGTCACCAATTTTGCAAAGCTTGGGAAATGCTCTTGTTTGTATACCTGATAGATCTTTCTCAAACCAGCAGTGTTTGCTCTTTATCTTGCACATTGATATGAAAGATACATAAGATAATATGTTCTTGATGATGGGAACTGCTGGACATGCCTGAAACTGCTAATCCAGTTACCAGCAATGCCCAGTACAGTGAGCTTTGTCCATGGTAACAGGAGTGAAGAAATGCAGTGGTGATGCCAGCTGTTGGTCTGAGCTTTTGGCTCCCTGTGGCAGCTGCTGGGGATGGATTCTGCTGCAGCCACACTTTTTGCTAGGCAGAAGTGAAATGGATGATGTGGTATGTTTTCTGATCCACGTGATTTTTGGATTGTCATGAGCATCTCAGCAATCCTTTGAATTTCCCCTGGGAGAACGAAGGAATTACAATTTTCAACTATTTTGACACTTCAGTTTAAGTTCAACAGCCTTGTTGGATTTTTTACTGATCAACAAATGATACTAGAAACCATGGGGCTGATGTTGACTGAAAACTCAGCATACTGTGTGTTTCTACATTCATTGAAGAAATTGTGGCCAGTTTAGCTGGTTAAGCTGTTATACAATTGTCAGTATTTTACCTGGTTCTGTTTGTGGCTCAGTTATTAGTTAATCTAGCAAAGAGCCATCTTCTGAGGTTCAACTGGGGATAGTGCTGCATAAATTTAAAGTAAATAGTAGTAGTGTGCGAAGAAAAAACTTCTGTGAGCTGTTGGATCCTAGTGTTTGGTGTTGTGCTTCAGAAACTTCTCTTGTGTGTTTGATACTGCAGACATTGCTGCTGCTGAAACCTCTTCATTTCTTTTGTTTATTGTATATGGTTTACATGGAAGCATGTAATGTCTGTATGTGTTTGTTCACAATAGTCTTGAAAGGTATCATGTGTAACTGCTTCATGGGAAAATTAGTAGGTTGTTGTGTCATGAACATGTGACTTGTTTCTTTCTTTTGTATTTTTTTATTGTCTTGATATGTGTACAGGCAGTGTTCTCAGTTCTCTATAAAACCCTAGCTTGAGAACATTAACTACTTTACTTCTGTCTTTGTATCCAAGAGTTACTCCTGCCTTTATTTGAATTGTGATAATGCTCATGTGCCTTTTTACGGGTCAGCACCTCATTGTGGAAGGCCTTTTAGAAGCACAAATGCAAGACAACTGTCATCCTTATGAAGAATTTCAAAGGGAAATAATCCAGTTCAAGCATCCTTTTTTATTCAAAGTAAATTTCTCAGACTAGGTTGCCTGAAATTGAATCAGGTGAAAAAAAATTAATTGGTGTTTAAGTAACATAAATAATTTAAACTGCCCAGACACATAGTACAAGCATTTGAAAATCTTTTCCATCAGCGTAAAGCCAAATAAGATAGTTTAATTTCTGTAATTGATTTCTACTCACTTACTTTCATGTTACTTTTTTTGATGAAATACTTGAGTTGAAAACACAGCTGACAAATGAAACTACTGAGAACTGTATTTCTGGCTTTCCAATGGAATTTGTTTCTTTAAACACTTACTATTTCTCTATATTTCACATATGCACTTCAAAAAAACCCTCCCCTTTTAAGTCTCAATGCTTTTAATCCCTTGTATGTTTTATAATACAGTGTTTAAATACCCTAAACTAGCAAGCACTCGTATTATCAGCTTGTAAATAACACAGAAATTTTTGTTGCTGCAGAATGGAAAGTAAAATGAAGCCATTATCTTTTACAAAGCAATATCATGTGAAGCATTTCAAATTCTTTTTAAAAATGCCCCATTGTTCTAAGGCCTAAGGCTCACAATGGCATGCTAGTGTGCTTGTTCATATTTTTAAAAATTCAAAGCTTATGTAACCTGCTGACTTGTCCAGCGAGGAAGAGTCTTGCAGCAGTTAATTACAATGTGCTCATGTTGATGATCTGGTGCACAGTGTGGAAAGAATCCTCTGTTTTCTTTACTTTGTCTTTTGAAAGTAGATGTGCTACAAAAAGGTTGGTCTGGACAAAAAGAAAATTAAAGATCCAGACTTCAGTTTGAAAAATGTTGCTATTGTTCCCTCAAAGCAGGATAGCATTAAGTCTTACCCTGGTGCTACAGACTTGTGATGGCTTTCACTGTTACTAAACAAAAATTTTCAGTTTTGTATAAGAATAAATGGCTTTCCAACTTTAGGACCTTGTTACTTTAAAATAAAGGGTCACCTGATTTATAAGCAATCATCCCATTGCTTTTCTAGGAATCTTTATTCTCCAGTGTTATAAAAGAAAGTTTATTTTCCTTTTAGTCTGACCGAAATAAATTGAATATCAGACTTTTAAGTGCTCTGATAATTGAAACCCTTCTTCCAACACCCAGTATGTCTTTGAGTAGTTGGTTTTTGTGCCAGTAATGTTCCATTGTTCTTAGATGCAGCACTTTCCCTCTGTTGCCTACATTTGTTCTCAGGTGGTCCTGGAAACTGCTTTACAACTGACCTGTTTAAGGTGTTTATTTTGAGGAAAACCTGGAAGTGGAACCTCCCACCTGAGCTGCTGGGAAATAAGCTAAAGTTTGGTTCTATTTTGGACTTTAAACTGCCTTTAGTAGCTAAACAACACAAACTTTAATTAGGTGACTACTCCTGAGGAGAAGTTGCTTTGCATTTAAAACCAGTGTTTTAGTGAGAAAGAGGAAGTGTTATTATCTATGGTTACTAAACAGATGTGTATGTTTCTGGTCTTTCCCCCTCCCCCAGAATTAAGCACGTCTCATTCCATTGCATCCAGTTGCTTTATTATAGGTAGATAATAACTAAAAAATTTGTGCTTGTATTTATCAGACTTCTCGTAACACTTTTCTAGCAACACCTATATTGCTTCTACATTTTTAATGCAATTTGAAATTATTTCAGGTGACTGCGTAGTAAGCTGAGGTCTTGGTGTGCATTGTTGTATTTTCAAATATAAACATATTTGTTTGAATAAGATGTAAAAATACTTTGTTTTGGTTGGGGTTTTTTTTCATGTTTAGCCAAAAGCTCTGCAGGTGAATTAATGGGAGTTTCATGAAGTAGATGTGCTGATGTATAACAGCTTCATGATACTGAAAGTGGCAGGATTCACTCCCCTCCTGGCAGCTTCCCAGACGCTGTGCTTGTCGTCTGTTACTTCAGGTAGTTGAAATCGGTGTGGTTTCAGATCAGCCTGGAACTGGTGTGGGAGGAGGAGTGGGAGAGCATGAACTGGGACGGGAGAGCAGGACCAGGACGGCGCTTGGCCCACTGAGCTGTGGGATCACGGGCTGGCTGCAGCTCGCTGCGAACCTCTCCGATAGCATTGCTCTTGTTGTGTACCAGCATGACAAGAGCACTGCAGGCGCTCTGGGGAAGGGTGGTTTGCTGTCTGCAGAGAGCTGTTGAAAATGCAGCAAATTACATTTTCAGAATCTTTTTCTCCCTTTCCTGCTACTTTCCATGTCTTGTACCACAAGACATGAAAATAATCTGGTGTAGTTTATTGGAAGCCTGGTAGCATGAGCTCAGCTGCACCTTACTGAAACAATGTTTTTATGTATAGTGGTGAGAATCCATTCATGAGAGTTTCTTGATGGCAAAGCTGCTCTGTTGTTCTTTCTTACAAATTGCATCCTACCTAACAGGGGTGATAAATTGTTTCAGAGTGCATCTTGCTCTTTGTCCTGGTTCTGACTCTAGCCCTAAGCAAACGTGTATAGAAACAGAGTAAGTTTATATGTGAGGCTTAACCTGACTCCTTGCCCTCATCCAACTATTTTTGTATCAGGGATTTCCTGAGTCTGATGCTGCTTGTTTCTTTAGTAATTCTCAGTACCCTCTTCTTCCAAAGGCTTGGCCATTTTTTTTCTTTAAACTCGTATAAATGCCTTTCATCTTTAGTAAGGTCTGCAGGTTTGCTTTGAATGTTGTTCCTGCCCATGAAGGTCACTGTTATGCAGATGTTTAATATCTATATATATGTATCTATCTATCTATATACACACATACATATATATGTATGTGTATATATATATACACACATACATACACACACACGCACATCAAGTGCAAGGCAGAACTTACCTGTTCACCTGGCTGTTCAATCTCTGGTGGAGTCCTTGAAATAAAACCTTAACAGAAAGGTTTCTGTGTGAAAACTTTGCCAAAAGACAATCTGGAGGGATAATTGTGGGGATGAGTTCACAAGGTGGACACCAACTTCATCTCCTAATCTGGTAAGTTGTCCATTCCACTGAGATCAAAAAGTGGAAGATTAGAATGGAAGAATGTGAATGCTTTGGTGAGTCAGGCAGTCAGCATGAGAAGGATGAAAACCAGAGGAATTGTCTTGGGATGAGGCCAAGCAAATGTTTCAGTTTGCAGGCTGTTACTTAAGCAAGCCTTTTGCATTTCTTATATTTGGAGTTTTGTTGCATTCCTCCATGTTGTGTTGAAGGAATTGTTTTGCACAATCAAGTTGGTAATATTTTCTTTGCAAAGACAAGGTTGCATCTTATACCAGTTTTGAATATTTTTGTCGTGTTAGCACACACAACTCAAACAGAGATAATATTGTCAACGTGGTTGAAATTACATTTACATAGTTTCTGCAAGTTTCTTGAGACTCCAAATATTGTGTTTTCTGTCTGTGAATGCAACTCCTTTTCTGGGGAGAATCTGGTCAGGGCTGTTCTGCAAGGGAAATATTTTTAGAATGTCAGTCGGAGAATCTGCCTACACCAGGCTAGGAATGTCTTTGAGACTCTCTTCTTCCCCCATCTACCGAATATTAGATAATTTGTGGTTTCTTCACTGATTTGAAACTCTTTTTCATAACACTTGCACCTGTTTTGTTTTCAGTAGTATAGACAGTGGACCAGATGTGTGCAGCCACATTAGTTCAAGTCTACTCACTCCATGCTCAATGTGGTGCTTCCTTATTAAATGCCTTGTTAGTTGCAAAGCTATTCAGTGATGCTCTGAGTTTCATTTCCCCTTTTTTTTTTTTTTTCCCCCTAAGCAGAGCTGATAATATAGAGAAAATTTGTTTACATTATTTGTATCTAAGAACACCTTCTTATGTTTCATCAATTTGAAGGAAAAAGGAAAATGTGTTTCTGGGCTTAATTGGTGTGGTAATGTCTGCAAACACCAGTTGAGAATACTTTTATGTATTTTTATTTTAATGTGATAAAAGCATGAAGTTGTGAACAGGAGTAGAGTAAATATAGGCATTGATGTATGTGTGTTGGTCTCTAGAAGTCAGAGATAATGACTGCTTATTTGATCCAGTTCTGGTGGTTTTCGTGAGCTGCAGGAGAAGTGTAGAACTCTTTTTGACCAGCTTCAGCTTTAGTATCTGGGTTCTGATTCTTGTGAAAGTTCTTGTGGGGATGCAGTTTTGTGTTGTCAGCTAGTCAAATTCCTCCTGATTACAGTTTCTTCAGGCTGGCTTTAGGATAATGATAAAGTAGTCCTGCCTTTTTGATCTGCTTGCAGAGCTTACTGGGATGATGGCCTAAGTGTAATTCCAGTAGATACTGACAGCTTTTTAGAAGTCCAGTTTGGTGGTGTGTGTGGTTTTTTTTGTTTTTTTTTTTTAATCAATGCTGCAATTATTTTAACTGTTTGAATGCTTCAGTAAGTACTGAACAGAGGGAAAAAATCACTTTCCTCAGGCTGCCCTTGCTGATGTAGCCTGGAAGATGGTTAGCCTTTATTATTGGAGAGCTTGCTCCACACTGAAAATGAACAGGATCCAGATGTTACCCCAGGTTCAGCACCACCAGGCCCCCCTGGTCCTTCCCTGCAGAGCTGTTTCTCACCTCCTGGTGCAAGGTTGTGCCTCTTTACAGGGTTATTCCCTGCTAGGTGCAAGACTTTGCCTTTGTGTTGGCACTCAAATGAGTTTCTGCTGTCCACCTCAAATCCTGCTTTGAGCCCTTGCTAAGACTTTTTCTCTGCATTTCACATGTTTGGGATTTTGCTTGAACATGTTTTTAATTTTATTTGTATTTGTTGCTTTCAGTTATAAGCAATAAATAATAAGTCTTTGCTGTTGTGTCTTGTTGAAGCTTGTTTTAGAGCAGATTTTGAGTCTTTTCAGCTGAGCTTCTGTGGTTTTAACTGGTTCCCACAACTAGGTCCTGGTGTGCATTCTGCATATTGAGAATAATATTACTGTGCTTATTTGTTACTTACATGAGTATTTTAACTTTGGTAGTTAGTAAGTCACTCATGACCATATTAAAATTGCATTCCTTCTCCTTGGTACCTTTTGTGTGTAAGTTAGAGTTGTGCAGTAATAATTCAGAATAGCTCTGGCTGCTTACCTCTTCTTTTGGCAGTTGGTAATGCAGAACAAAGAGCTCAGGCTCTCTGTCACAGTGATGTACTTGGATCTCATAGAGTTTCTCATAGAGAAACTCTAAAATTGTTTTTAAGTTTTTTTTTCTAGCATTAGGAAATCTGTCCTATGCTAGAAAAAAAGGACAGACTGAAAATTCTCTTTCCTTTTTTTTTTTTCCTTTGCCAGCAGAGAACCAAGTGAGAGATGAGTAACTATGAAAGTTATGGGAACTGTTTGTAACTTGTTCCCAGCATTGCTGATTTTGGATATTTAATACTTACAAATTAGCTTACTACCAATGTTCTGACACACCAGCCTGAAGTCCCACTAATATTTGCATTCTCCTCTTCCTTCTACTTTCCATAAGAGTCTTGATCCTCTTGCTGTGTCATCTGGCCTAGGATTTATCATGTTGTGAAGGATTTCATAATATTCAATCTGCTTAAGCATGGACTGGCATGTCATTAATCCAGTGGAAAACAGGCTACATTACAAATTGTGTTTGCCATCCAAGAGTGGTGCCCACTGACTGAATTAGTGATTGGAGACACTGAAGCCTCTTTGCTATTGACCTATATACTCTCTCCAACTGTTAATTTGTGTGTATTTAAGTGTTTTTTGATGAAGCAGTATTTTGTGTTTCATATGGCCCAAAAGAACTTTCAGAGTTTTGTAAGTCAGGGCATGTAACCTGGCCTTCTTGTCATAACAGGCTTTCAAAGTTGGCCATGAAAAATGGGACTATAATTCTGCCTCATTATGCTGAAAATATTAGTCATTTCATTGTGCTGGCTTTTTAAAAGCAGGTATATGCAGCATTGTCCTACTACAACATTTATTCTTTGTGTGTATGAGAACAACAGTGAGGTGATTGCTCACTCCACCTTTTTTAAGGATTGTTGAGGTGAATACTTAGCTGTATTTTACCAAGTTTTTTTTTTTGAATGGAAGATGGTGAAGTCTTCACAAACTATCTTCTCTGAAAAATGCATTTGAATTGTGTGATTTTTTTAGGGTCTTTAAAATACAAATTTTTAGAAACTACATGCTATGCTGTATCTGACTGTTTTGTGAAGGTTGTTTATAGAGAAACTGTTTTATGTTTTTCAAATGAGCATTGCTCCTACTTTAAAATCTTTTATTGTCAAGCCAGCTACTACGTGCAATTCCTGTCTGCTTTCTTGGCAGACTTTGAGCTTTAATTGCTTTTTTTTTGCTTTGCAATCACAATGCAATATAGTAAAAAAAAGGCAAAAAAATTGCCTCCCCCCAAAAAATTAACTCCAAACCCTAGCACCCTCCTAGTTTATTTTTTAATTGTTGTGGGGGTGCTTATCCCTTCAATGCAGTTGCAAGTAGTCCACAGAGACTACTGTGAGCTTAGAACTTGTCTGTTTTGGACATTACTTGTGGCAAAAATAATTAGTTCATTTAACCTGTGGTTAGTATTTCCCTAAAGCGGTGCTTGTCTTATTGTAGTGATTATGGGTGTTTGAACAGTATTTTAGTGAAGTGATGGAGTTGTCCACGTGATGGAAAGGAATGGGTTTTTCCTCAGGAAACTGCTTTCTGGTTAAGGTTGATTTTGATCTGCTGCACATTTCTAGCTGACTTATTTCTGTTAAATCAAGATATAAACGTGTTTCAGCAAATTTTAGGTAGTACACAAAAAAATTGCAAATGTTGATCCTTTTACTATGAATAAGATCGTGAGCTCCTTACTTATTAGACATTTTTCTTTCTGTACCTGAACAAATCTTTGCTCTAGGAAAAACATTTTTGCTTTTTTTTTTTTTTGATTTTGACATATGCTTCTTACCCTGGCAAAGCAAAAATTCCAGATTTCAGTTGTATCTTGNTTTTTTTTAGGAAAAAAATTTTTTTTTTTTTTTTTTTTTTTTTTTTTTGATTTTGACATATGCTTCTTACCCTGGCAAAGCAAAAATTCCAGATTTCAGTTGTATCTTGATGAAATTTCCCTTTTTTTTTTTTTTTTTTGTTGAGGAGCATTTCCTCAGTACAACTGCCGCTGTTCATACAACAAGGACACTTTGACTCACTGAAACATCAGCTCCTGGGAAGAGCATTATGCAGATGGCCTCCAGCTCGGCCTCCTTGCATTTGCAGATCATTATCCGTTGTGTGGAGAGCTCCTGCCATGTGTTTGTGTGCTCTAAGTCCCGACAGAGCGGCTGTTGAGAGCGGCGCCGAGCGCAGCGTGGCCGTCGCGGTGCGCTCACTGCCCCTGGGCTGCGGCTGCTGCGCTGGTGGCCCCGCTCGCCTGCCCGGAGCCCTGGGCTGTGTTCAGCAGTGCTGGGCACATGAGCTGTGCTGTTGCTGTACTCAGAGCTCAGAGAGAGAGCTCCTCTAGGAAAACAGAGCTTAGACGGAAGACAGGGCAGGTGGTGCTGGTTGGCCACAGGACATGATTAGCATTGGTTTGTAAGGGACTGGACCCTTTTATTTCCTTATTCCTCTGTTTTCCTACACTTGCCCTTCTAAGCTACATTGATTTCTCCCTTTCCTGTTCCCTAAAGATTCCCTAGCCACTCTTACCATCCCTGGCTGCTCTTTTACCTCACAGTAGGCGTTCAAGCCCCACATGCAGTGACAGGCTCAGTCTGTGAGGTGCTCTGAAGAGCCTTTCCACTTACACACTGTCTCGGGTCCCACATACACTTGGCCACGCAGTATTTCAGTATTTTAATTCTCAGGCCACAGCTGAGAGAGCTCTGTGTGCCTTTGCATGTGAAGATGTAAAAAACCATTTAGCTCAGTTGATTAGAGCATGGTGCTCAAGACCAAGGATGTGGGTTTGGTGTCCCTGTGGGCTATTCACTAAAGAGCTGGACTTGATCTTGAATTTCTCAGTTAACCTCTTTATGTGTGTACTGTCAGGGTTATGAAGTGATTCTGAGACTTACTTTCATTTTTATCTCAAATGGAGTGTTTAAGTTGATAGGCTGGGTTCATGCTCTTCACTTCTGTGATCTGAGTCTCTGTCACATCACCCAAATGTTTTCCACCTTGTTAAGCATATTGAATGTAAGATTTTTTTGCCATATGTCGTGGAGAGCAACAGGAGAAATGTACCTTGAGTGATTTTTGTTGACTTGCATGCTCTCTGTTGTATCTCAGTAATTCAACTTAAAGTTTTGAAAAAATTGCAGTGCCAACAGCATTTCATGTCCCCTCTCCTTCTACCCTTAGAGTGAGCAATAAACCCATTTTGATAAAATGCTGTCAAGCTATAAGTACACTGTAACTGTCCAAGAACAAGATTCCTTACTGAGCAATGTGAATTAAAACAGAATATTTCTACATCTTTTGAATTCCTTTCCTTAAGTCACTATTCTTCATGATGGGCTTTAACTTTTGATTTCTGCTCTAAAATTTGTTGGGCAGTCCTCAATCTGTTTTAACATTCAGTATTTTTATTAAATGCTTACCACTGTTGCTTTTTAAAATAATGCCTGCATCTTTAATGTGACAATATTAAGTATTTGGCTTAATACTTAATATTGTCACATTATTACATGTGATAATGTAGTGGCTATCCAAATTAAACTAAAGTGTTTGGTTGCCCTTAATTTTCTAGAGAGACATGGGCATTACTTTGCATTATTTTTCCTCCTCAGGATTAGGTAGTAAGATACTTCTTTCAAGCATTTAGCTTGCTGTTGTCAAAGATATCAGCAGGTGCAAAAATGAAGTGCAGCACATGTTGCTGCAAAACCCCCAAGTATTTCTTCGACTTCAGCAGATGTAGAGTGGGAAGAGTCAAGTAAATGAGAACTCAGTGCGATGAAATGGAATTTATGCCATATTTGAAATTTGACATCATCGGTTAAGGCCTGAAGTGAAAACAAATGAAAACAGCAATCATGAAGTGAAAACTACTGCCCTAAAGTGTGTGAAGGTTCTTGAGTTACCTCAGTAAGGTTTTGTGGGGCTCTTTTGTTTGTTTAAAGGGAGGGATGTTTTAAATGTTTCTCAAGCTTTTCTTCCTCCTATTGCATTCTACACTTTGCCCACTTTTTCCATGAACAATAAAGATGCCATTGCCACAGACCATTAACTCTTGTTTAATTATTTCTTACATTTGCTTTCTTCTGCCTGGTAATGGCATTGGCATGTGTGGGTTATGCAGTGCTGGATACAGCACATTTAGCTGTTGCCTCTGGTTGCCTGAGCTGCACTCAATTGCTGATGTAAGAGAGGGGACACACACAGTGCTGGAGGAGCTGCTTCAATACCAGCTTTACATTTCCATCTTCTTAGTTTCTAGAAAAACATCCCATTTTGGGTTAATTAGTGCAGGAAATAAGATATGTTAATGTATCAGTTATATGTTAATAATCTAAGAAAAGCAGAATAATGGAGCTTTGAGGTTGACTTTTTTCCTGGCCTTTCACAATTGTTCTGTGATACATAGTGAGTATTGTGGCTACATGACGCCTGAACTCTAGACAGAGTCTGAATTCATATTATTTTATGATTTATTAAATCACCAGTTGTGATTATCTGCTGACCTAATGAGTAGACACTCTACACGTCAGAACTTGCCCAGGATAATCCTGCAGGCCTGTGAGAAAATCCTTGTGTCAAAGATACAATGCTGAAGCTTAAAAATAGACATTTGCTCCTCAAAAGGAATTTGCTGCTCTTCCAAATTTGTTACTCACTGAGTCATGCTCTAATATATAAATGCAGTGACCTCCTCTTTACTGGAGAGAGTAGAAGCTGTTCAAGTCATATGCATTAATTTCACCTCCATCAGATGCAAAAAATGTGAATACATACACCTGTATTCATGCACACAGTTATTTCTTTTTTTCAAATCCAACAATCTTTTGCTCAGAACACAGTTATTTGACATAAATATAGGTGAAACTACTGTTCAGAGAGTTGTGCCTAGCTGTGCTTTTACATTATTTTATAAATGTCAGAAATGAAGCAGTTCTGTGTGAAGTGGCTCTAAACTCCAAGCAAATCCAAACTTTTTGAATGCTTAACAGATAAGCCTTCTATTTCAAACTTTATTTGCTGTAGGTCTGTTTGCATGCACTTTACTTATCGTAAGTTGTCTTTTTTGTGATGACTGTCACAAATGTTTAAAATCTTTAAAAATCGCGTTCAGGACTTTGGATTATCTAGGTTGTCGGCCCAATAATTTTTCTGTCTCTTAATTGTTGATTTTGTGCCTGAAAGTAATTCATTATATAAAAACAGATCTTAATTTCTCAAAATTTAGTACAATTCATTTACTTAGTGATGTTTTAAACTTCTGATCAGCCTTAAACAAGTGTAAGATGCAAGTTTTGTATTTGTATTCCACAGCTTGAACTGTCAGAATAAAATCAACCAATAAATAACATTTCTTTGGAGAATCTATTAAAGCTTTATCTGAGCTTTTCAAAGTTGTTGATCAGGGTTTAGATCTGACTGAGGAAATTATGATCCTGTAATACCTTATTTTATATGTATAACTTTATGGTTGCAGTAGCTTTTTTTCAGCTTATCCCAAAATCCATCTGAGTCTATTAATCTCTGTGTGGAGGTCATTGTCGAGAGCTGTACATTAAAGTCCTTTATGTTTTGGTTTTCCTGTGTGCTTTTAGGTGAGTTATGTAACCTCATAACGCTGGATGTAGCGCACAATCAGCTTGAACATCTTCCAGAAGAGATTGGAAGCTGCACGCAGATCACCAACCTTGACTTGCAGCACAATGAGCTCCTGGACCTGCCAGAAACCATAGGTATGTGAAGAGGCTGGAGAGGAGAAAATAAATCACTGTTTCAAAATGTTCATTAAGGGGAAAAAATTTAAGAATGGGTATTTGTTGGTGGCTATAGAATGACTGGTGTTCAGCTCAACACAGTTTCGCTCTTGAGATTTAAAGCAAGGTGTGCTTGTTACTTTAAATGTTACCTTAAATAATTTAAGAATGAGAGTTACAATGAAAAAAATCCAAATCCATTACTTCTAAATCCTAAGGTGTTCTGTGGTTATAAGCAAATGTCTACTGCTTGTTTGTTCATTCTGTAGCGAAACTGAGCATATAAAGAAACAAAAGGCTCACTTATAGTTGAAGTGCAGTACTTTGGCAGATACTTTTAACTTACATCTTTGCCTAAAGAAAAATAAGACTAAAATCATAAATGTTTTTAAACAGTTACGTATATATTATGTTCTTTGGTGGAACATCTAAAAAATCTCCCAAGTCCACAAGGTCATCATGCTCTTATGCAATAGAATACAAAGAGTTTGCAACTTACCCTGGGAATAATAGACTAAGGTAAACACGGTCCTGGTTGGTTTCAGTATCTGATATGGGATAAAGCAACAAAATATGCCTTTTCCTATCTCATTAAATCAGTTTTAAACAGATGGCAGAAAAAGATGGCTGCTGTGATTAAAAAAGACTAAAAACAAGGCTATCATGATTTTAAGTTCTGTCACCAGAACATAGTCAGAAGAATGAACACTATCAGTTTAATGGTATTCAGTGTTGAGTACTTATTAATTCACTTTAATTAATGGTAACGTGAGGAACCATTTAATGACACTCCAGCTTCTCTTCTACCAGTAAATTGTTGAGGATGAAGTTAACCGTGGCTTTTGATGGAGAAAGTTTGACCTGAGCAGAGTTTACACTGATGATGTATCCACTGGAACTAAACTTCCTTCCTGGACTGATATTTTTAAACTCTGGAGATCCCATTCCATCTGGAATCTAACTTTACTTTGCATTTAACTTACACCATTCATAAGTACAGCCTTTATTTTTGTTGCTATTTTGTAAATCTTGCTGAATGTTGTTTTACATAACACTTATGTGTAGTGTATGTGTCACATTTAGGGAGCGAGTTCCCTGGATAAACTGTTAATTATGGGAAAAATTCTCTAAGCAAGTGTGAGATTTCCATATTCAAGGCATATAGACTAATGCTGTTAATTCCTGTGGAGTGTAGTAGTATGATTTACAAAGTTGTTTAGTGCCTGGTAGTCACTGAACTTCTCAAAGGACCAGAAAAATCTCACTTGTAATATGCTGCAAGACTGTACTTACAGGGAAAGGTCTCTGGGTAGGAGAGGCACAAAGTTATTAGGCAGTTAAGTCACTTGTGATGGATAGGAGATTGCTCACTCTGCAGTCAAGATAGTTTGGACTCACCTATTTCTTCAGAAAGTTTCTGTAAGCTTAGGTGGTTTCTTTTGAGTCAGGTTCACACCTGGTTGGACTGGATTTCTATTTTCTCTGTTTAGTTTTTCCTTTGCATTGTCTTTATAATGTTTAGAAGTTACTTGCTTTTGAATGTTGGTAGCTGTCTCTTTGCACGCTTATCTGAGCTGACTATCAATGTTTTCTAGCTCAAGAAACCACCAGAGATAGCTGAATAATGGTAGGAGACAGACGTGAGCCATCATGTCATTAACCTTACTCTAGTTCAGTTTTGCTCCACTGGAAAATCTCTCTTGTAAACAGTAAGTTAAAAAAAAAAGTATTTAAACAAGAACTTAAAATCAGAAATCCATGTTTGTGCCTCATGCGGTTCACAAACAGAATTTAATAGTGAAGGGAAAGCTTTAGGTTCCATCTTAAATGATAATGATCAGCCTACATTTATGCATGTTGCAGAAAAGGCAGCCGTAGCCAGTTCAGCAACATTGGCTTTATTTCTTAGTCATCACAGTTTTGGTTCAACATATGAAAGCAAGTTGTGGCATGATTTTTAGATTACAGCTTGCTTTGTGGTTGGGATTGTTCGGCGAGAAACTCTGAGTGCTGAGAAAAGCCCGGCGAGTCAATGGCGCGTGGCCTCCTGCACGCGGCTGGGGACGGCCCTTGGGCCTCTCCTGCTCTCACTGCAGGCTCTGTCTCTGCCTGGTGCTTGCCACACTGCCTTTTCTTGCAACATTTCCACACTTCCAGGTGTCAGGACGCTCACTGTATGAGTGCTGTTAATGGTTCTCAGGTCAGTCAAACTCTGGGTTACAGGCCAGGGACAAAGCAGACCAAGCGCATTTGCTCGTTTTAGGCATTTGATGTTCTGTGAGCCCATGAGCCTCCTGTTATGGACCAGGCTTTCCATTACTGCCAGGTCTGTCCCCTCCTCCCCCACTGACACCCTTTTGATCGAGGCCTCTTTTTTTTCTTGAGATGGATGTTTTTGTCACGCCGCTTTGAAAAACAAACAGCCCCCTTTGCTTTCCATTTCTCCTTCCCCTCCATCAAAAAACCTCTTAAAGTAGCTGCTGGACTATATAAACAAGCTTTGGTTTTACCACAGAAAGATTTCAGAATCTGCCAAACTTAAAATAAAGCTTGTTTGGTAACTAACAGCATGTACTGAAATGTGCTGGAGCTGTGAGGGTGACATACAGGGGAGTGGCAGGGAAGGGATTATGCATCAGCAGTGATTGCAGAGGTTGCAGAGCCAATATACCCACTCTGTAAAAATACCAAGTTCTTCTCTCAACTAATGCTGTAGAAGCATGCTTTTGTGCAGTAACAAATGTCGATTTTAGATATTAGTTGTCAGGAAGTGACCTAATGCCTTGCTTTGTAGATATTGGCTTAATATGTTCATATCTGTATTTCTGTTGATTGAAAATTGTAAAGTACTTTTTATATTAGATCATTTCCTGTAAGAAAAATGAGCTTTGTGGAATGGCTTAGCACATTCCGAGAGTCTCAAGCCCAGAATCAAAATCATAGTGGGATCATAGCTGTTTAGTGTTTTCATTGCACATTGAACACCCCCCCCATGTTGTGATGGGGTTTTTTTGCTTTTGGAGGGTGGTGAAATTGTTTACACAATGTCTTATCTCTGTATACTTAGCTGGCACACTAATATATCCAAAAGTTATACAGAAGAAGGTGAACAACCTACCATTTATATTAAAATTATTAATTGAACTTTTGAGACTGGAAACAAATTTTGGGTGGAGTAAATTGTTTCTTAGGATTACAAGATAGTTTAGATAATTTTGTCCTGCAAGTACCACATAGTGAGTGTTCTCTCTTTGAACTTTTAATTTTAGCATTCTGTACAAATGTGTTCACAATTTCATATGTAAAAGCATAGAAAAACTGATTTGAGAGAGAAATAGAACAGAAACAGAGTTACAGCTTTTAATAATACCAGTTTCTTCATCTGCTTTGTAATTTTCTAGATGTGTATGCTTACGTGTGCAGTTTGATTATAGTCAAATGTGCCATATTCACAGGCTTCTAAGGCAACAGAAATTTTAATAAGAAAAAAAACAGTCAGTTGTAAATGTTCCAAAATTATACTTCAAAAGCACAGAAAATTCTGTCAATGGACACACTTTCCAGTGTCTGACATAGCACTGTTACTAAGAGATGGTTAGGAAAATGGGAGGTGTATTTACACCTCTGCACTACCCTCCTGCCCTTCTTTGTGGCACTATAGCTGAGAAGCTGAAATCACAGCTTTCATGAAATTAAATGCTATTTATTGATTGATTTTGCTAGTTGAAATTGTGCTCCAAAGCATGCTTCTAACCTGTTTAACCCCAGTGTACCTCTGAGAGCACTGCTGTGCTCTTTAAACCTACAGCTGATAAAACATGAAGTGCTGACCAGAACCAGAGGTATACAACTGGTACGGCTCAGATTATGCAAAATTGTGGTTGAGAGCTTTAAGCCCCTAGAAGTAAAGATATTTCTGAAGAAATGTGAAACTACTTTAAAATGGTATTTTAAATTTGGCAGGTTTAGCAAAAGCAGGAGTCTTGTTCTGAAACATCTGAGCACCTGCAGCTCCCTCAGTGATCAGGCGCAACGTTCAGATGTGACCGATGGGTTTGATGTGGTTAATTACTCACTGTTCTGATGGAGCAAAGTGTAGAGGCTTCTGCTCCAGCTTTCACAGCAAGATTCATATTCTCAACATTTAAGCACAACCTGGTGCTTTGGTCAGTGAGCATTCTGTTCTGTGGCATCAAGAGAGCTTTGGGAGAGCTGATCAACATTCGGCGCTTTGTCTAAGGTTTTGTTCTCAGACTATGCTGTTAATTAAACTTTTTCAATTGGACTCTGCTAGTATTGGACAATTGCAAAAGTCCAGCTTTTTCTTTATCTGATTGGAATCAGTGGCTCTCACTCTAATTTTTGTATTACTGTAAGCCCTGTGTAGTTCTTGTGGTGGTCCCATAAAGGAAAACTTCTGGTTCTTATTGCCTTCAATTCTAGATTTAGTAAATGTGAAGTAGCGAAATTGACTGGAAAATGTCAGGTGGAGGGGAAATGGGAAGTGACTCGCTCATTTTGTCCTCCAAGTTCAGAAGGGCAGGCATGAGGCTTTGAGGTGTCTCACACTAGTGAAGATCAGACAGTACTGCATGTGATGGGCGGGGGACATTTGGGTGTCAGTGTTTGCACGGGCTGATGCAGATGCTAAAAGCTCAGGGTGTGACATGGCAGTTATATAGAAGAAAATCAAAACAGTTGCTTCTACATTTGGGAAGTCACTGTTCAATCTTCCCTCACTCTTTAGAAAGTTTCAGGGTGTCCTTTTCCCTTTCTTTAGGTTCTTTTCCTGGTATCTGCTGTTGGACAGCATTCAGCTGTGGGGAAGATGCAAAGTGGAACCCTGATCTCCATAAAATAATTTTCACGTTACTTAATTAGCTAAATTTATTAAGAAATGTTCATGTGTTGTACATTTCATATGTTTGCTTTATATAGTAGGGCAGACTTAAAAAATTAAACACATCCTTCACTTAGGAAAGGTTAATGTTTTTATCGCATTGCCAGTTAGTTATAAACTGTTCATACAATATGATTTACATTTATATAAATCTTTACTTTCCCAGAAAGGCTTTAAATAGTCATTTGAAAAGGAAAAAAAAAAGACTACCAATGAAAAAATAAATTAAATTTCAGTTGCTTTGTCTTACTGTATACAGTGTGAATTGAGTAAAATACAATGCTTTCATTGATAGCTCAAAATAAGGTCCAGCTGTTGTTTTTGTCTCTGTTGCAATGTGAAGTGTTTGGTATTTTCGTATAATTTTCAGCTAATTATAATTTCTGTTTTATGTTTTAATTAATAAATTTCCAATGCAAACCCAATATAGTTAAATACATACGTATTGCTTTCATTAAAGGTTAGGATAGCTTCTAGTGGCTAATTAATTCGGAGTTTATTGATTCAATGTATTTATGAAAATTTTTTTTATTTTGTATTTTGGTTGGATATTCATCCTAAGAGTAGAGTGGGGACAGTTTATTTTAGTGAATGCATGTACCTTCACACAGTAATTAGATGTGGAGACCAATGTGCATGGATGTATTATAACTGCAGCTCATCATTTTCAGAATGATTAGTATTCTGCAGAAAGAAAAAGCCTATAATCTTATTTTCTTTATGTGAGAAGCTGGCACAAGGGAAGAGTGATTCAGAGGAACACATCAGAATTGAGACAAGTGGGTCTGAGAGTTACTTTTGATGAACACATGTTAAATGAGTTTTAAGTTGAATTTTCATCTATACAGTTTCAGAAACATGTCACTAAGAGTTTGTGCTCTCTAGCCTTATGCAGGTGTTGTGTATGGTGTGTATTGGGTACCTGAGCCTTTTTTGCTCAGGTTTTGCAAGTATCTTGTGTGCATCTTTCACACAGTCAGAAATGTTACAGTCTGGAAACAGACTGGAAAATAACTGACTGCCTGTGGTCACAATTTAGTGTTTTAATACTGATATGATGAGCGAAAATCTGTCTTTGGATGATACCGTTAGACTGAAAGTAGAGAGAGCTCTTTGCTCTCTTCAGATGGCATTTAAGCTTGTAGAGGTGGTAGAGACTACTTTTAAATTAATGTTAAATAGCTTTCTAATAGATAACATCTTCATCAGAACTCCTAGACTTTGCAAGGAGGATAACGCGCTTTGGTTTGAACAGGGCAAAAAATGATGGACCCTGCTGACTTTGGTAACTTGTGAATTTGATTTTGCCTTCTACACTGGCCTGCTTGGTATATCAGGAGGTATTAGTGGCTGAAAAGAAAAATTAAAATACACTAAAAGTCACTTTTCTGTTAAACCAGTAAAATGAAGTCAAACTTTGTATTGTGTTTAACTATACTTTTGTATTTGGAACAGAATAATTACGTTTCATGTTTTGGCTTTGGTAGTTGGTAGCAATGATCAGGAGGAATTCTCTTCTCTCCTGCAGTTCTGCTAAGAGTGGTTGCCCTCCCACCCCCATCACCTTTCTGTCCCCATTCCCAATTTTTCTAGGCCATCAGCCTTTAGACAGAGCATACTAAACATTAGGGATGTAGGGATTGTAGAAGGGATTTATTGTCTCTCAGATGATGATCGGTGACACAGATTTAAATTTGTACAAACCTACAAGCTTCAGTTTAGGAAGAAGGTGCCCCCAGACCAGATGGATAATGACTATGGGATTTTGTTCTTGTTTCCTCTGCAGCAAGATCACAGAGATCTCTTTTGGGGTGTCTTGTTGGACCAGTCACTTTGTGCTGTTGCTCTGTGCTTGTGAAGTGCAACTGAAGGTTAAACACTTTATCTGAAGCCTTTCATTTTACTCCACAGCTATCAGGGGAACCGGTTTGCTTTCTGATAAGAGATTAGATTAAACATACCAACAGCTCCTTTCACCTAAAAATCTGTTATACAGTTAAAAAGTTGTCACAGAGTTTGGCTGACATCTGGAAAACTAGTATATAGTAAGTACAAAGTGTGGTACAGGCACCTTCTGACTCAGGGCTATTTTAGACCAGGAGCCACTGTTGAAATATCTGAATGCAGTGTTTAATCTCTGTCCATAACTGCCCATCTCTAGCATGTTTCCTATCTCCCACACAGTTTGAAATTTATTTCATATTACCATCTTTGTTATTCTCACTGCAAGATTAATATCATGTGGTGTATTAAATTTAATTCCTGTGTGGGTTTTTTTAAGTGACATCAAGTTTAATTTTTTTAAAAAGTATTATTAATTTTCGCTGCACTTCTTGCTTTCAATTAGTTAAAAATGACACCTGGTATCTTCTGTATGCAAATCAGCAATTTTTGTTTGCTAGGAGAAGGTCCCTCAGTGAATTAAGCACATGGCACTCTATGAAGTAACGTGGCCATGTAAAACATGTTCTTTAGTAGGTGACTGCTCATTGTGTGCCAAGTTGAGTCAAATCAAAATCTAAGAATATTTATACAAGTTGGACCATTTGAAATACTTAATAGTGCCATGTTGTTTGTAGCAGGTTCCTGCAATTTTCTGTTGTGTGCTGAAG
>VYZP01046652.1:9870-24582 GCA_013400635.1 Hypocryptadius cinnamomeus | reverse complement strand
ACTCCACCCTGCTTTGGATTAGAGTACACAGTATGGAAAAGAGCTACTTAGATATTTAACTCCACCAGGATGTATTTTGAAATGCCACTTCCATGTTACATTAATAATTAAGTAATTAAAGTTTTCCATTTCCAATACTTAGGCAATATCAAATAACCAGAAACAAAAAGTAACAGATAATTTACAGCTAGCTCAGCAGTAAAATAAAACTACCTGTTACAATTTAAGCTTGCTGAAGTCCACAACCCCCAGTAGCCAAAAAAATCTCTAGAGGTACATAAATAAAAAAAGAAACCTTCTAAAATTATCTGGCAGGGGCAGGCTAAAGCAGAAGATTCCTGTCGTGGGAGTTCTCCTGTGCTACATTTACATTCCCAAAAAGCAAGTCCAGGCATATTTGTTTTTACACAGTTGTTTCCACACCAAGACACATTTCCATTCCCCCCTCCCTTCTTCTGCTTTTGTGTTCCATCGTCCACATCAACAATTAGTGGAAATGCCTGGCTGTGCCTGCTCACATTGTTCCCAGACTTTTCTCTCCCCCAGTGAGCTCTGAAGACCATGCATTATTTGACATGACATGACTTGGAGGCCTTCTACAGCAATGGCTGCATGCAGGGAAGCAGACAGAGGCAAAGAAGAAGTTAGTCCTGGTTACATCTGGCACAGTAGGATGCAAGTCACTATGTGTCAATCCCTTAGCACAATAGCCCAGGTGACTGAACCTTAAATTACTTAAGTCTTGTAAACCAAAAACCACCAGAAATCAAAACAGCCTAAAGGTCAGACTCGTTGCTCTGTTTGTTTTGTGACATGAAAACACAGGATATTCATAACATGGGGTTTTCCCCTGAAATAATTAAACATCTATTGTATTTTCCATCACAGCTCATTTCTCTTCAACATAAGCAATTTGCCAGCTTGTCTATACAACTGAGTGTATTCAGTTTAGAGCAAACAGCTGCACACAGGGCAGCTTCCCTCCACACACATAGGCTCTGCTCATCACAGAATCACAAAATATGCTGAGCTGGAAGGGACCCACAAGGATCATCAAGCCCAACTCCTGGCCCAGTACAGGACCATCCCCAAGAGTGATGTGAACAACAGCATTGTCCAAACACTTCTTGAACTCCATCAGATTTGGTGCTATGACCACAGCCCTGGGGAGCCTGTTCAGTACCCAACCACCCCATGGATGAAGAACCATTTTAATATGCAACCTAAACCTCTCCTGACACAACTTCAGGCCATTCCCTCAGGTTCTGTCATTGTCACCACAGAGCAGAGATCAGTGCCTGCCCCTCCTCTTCCCCTCACAAGGAAGCTGTAACTGCAGTGAGGCTCCCCTCAGTCTCCTCCAGGCTGAAAAGACCAAGTGCCCTCAGCCACTCCTCACTTGGCTTCTCCTCAAGACCCCTTCATCATCTCCACTGCCTTCCTTGGCATGGTCTCTAATGGTTTAATGTCTTTCTTGTCATGTGGCTCCCAAATTGTCCCCAGGACTCGAGGTGAGGCCGCCCCAGCCCAGAGCAGAGCAGGACAATCCCTCCCTGCCCAGCTGGCCATGCTGGGCCTGATGCCCCCCATGACTCTGTTGCCCTCCTGGCTCCAGAGCACTGCTGATCATATTCAGCTTGCCATTGACCAGGACCCCCAGGTCCCTTTCTGTGGCACTGCCTTCCAGCCTCTCATCCTGCACATCCAGGGCTGCCCCATCCAAGGTGCAGAATCCAGCACTTTCTCCAGTTGAACTCCACGTGGTCAGTAAGGACTTGTGTCCTTATCTGTTTTTAAATTAACCTAGTCAGGTGCACAGAACATTCAAGACCATAAAACACAAACAAAGGAACCTATTGCCCTCTGAAAATGAACTTTCAGAAATACATAGAGTGCATTAGTTAATATCTTTGTCTCACTTTGTTGCTGAAGTTGAGAAATTCGATTTTACCGTTCCTCCAAGAGAAGGTGATCGATCCCCAGACACATGTCCCCAGATTTCAGCCTGTGTGTCCCAACTCTCATCCATTAAAATGCATATAGTGATCAATGCCATTGATCTTACATCCTTTGCTTTTACATGTGTGCCTCTTCCTTGGTTACTTCAACCCAAATCTGCTTCATAAACATGCTGACAAAAAGGTTTATGTGAATTATAGCAGTGAAATATACATTTTTAATTTTTAAACATTTATATTTGAAAGTAAATTTGAAATAACTACCCAGAGAGAGTCTGAACACATTAAATGCCTAAAGTAGCTCACAAAACCTTTGAAGTTTATCCAGGTAAAAAATATATAAACAAAAAATCCTCTGACAATTTTAAATTATCGCAGCCTTTTCTCAAGTTACATTGAAAAGAAATTTCTTTCTGAAGTCTTTATCACATGTAATACTTGGTCCCTCTCAGTCAAACATAAGACAAACATACACTGACTTTATTATGTGTCACAACAGATTGCAACGCACCAAGCATCAGTATTAGTTTCAGTCTTTATCATCAGGAGAGCAGCTGCTATTTATCTCTTCCCAAATTACTTCCTAGTATTACTTTCGATCTCTGTTCCATTGAACTAAAAGCCAATTTCTGATTTGTTTGGGGGTTTTTGGTTATTTTTTGTTTGTTTGTTTGTTTGTTCCATTTTAGCTATCAGGCACAGGAGAATCTTAATGGAAAAGCAGGAAAGTGGCTTGTTTGTAATGCAGGTATAAATAGCAAAGAGGGAAGAATGGCATCTTGAAAGTTTGAAAGATGTAAAGCTTAATTTTCAAATGTAATTAAGGATATCCTGATGCACTGGCAGGGTTTTCAAATGTGGTAGAAGAACCTAAGATGCCTAAATTCCTTTGAAAATCACATTTCTTTGAGCTACTAGCCTTCTTAGCACCTATTTTCTCAAGGTTTAATCCTGTGAATGGCATTTTAAGTAAACTTGAGTCATCTGTTTGCAGATTTTTGGATCTGAGACTACAGACAGATGGGCATCAAAGCGAGTTACCAAGGCTTACCAAGCTGCCACTCGTTTTATCTGACCATGAAAATAAAACAGATTGGCTAAGTAGGAAGGCACTGTAAGGCAACAGGCTTTGTTCAGCATTGCAGGAGGATGGGAGGATGCACACAGTCTGTTGGGAAATCCAGCTGGGGAACAGCAGCTTCCCTTGCCGTGGTAAATGGTTGAGGTCCACCAGGACAGCTGAGGAATACTGGGTGAAGAACAGTTTTGTCTGACTAAGTAATGGAGAGGAGCCCAATCCTGTGCATGGTTAAGTAAGACACTTCCTCTTCTACTGACTCCAGTGTTTTACAGCTGAACATCAGAAGAGTTGCATTAACAGCAACTTTTACATGCCAATTGATGACATGTCCACAGATCTGCAACAGTGAAAAGAGCCAGAACTCTTAGTACAATACAGAAAAAAAGGAATTCAAGTAATTGCACTTTTTGAATTACTGGATTTACTTTATAATGAAAAATGCTGGCATGTACTCTCCTGCCTCTGCACAGCTTAAAGCATGTAGAGTCATTCTAAAACAGACAAAAATATAAAGAAAATGTATAATTAATCATCAACCAACTAAAAGAAGTAACTTAAATTAGTATTTACCTTGAATATTGACTCACTAAATAAAGAGCAAAGGGAACAGCTGAATAACATTTTCTACCTCTCATTCTTTTCAGGCTCCAAATTTTATGTTTACAAATAATACTGGCTCAACTTTTCAAATGGCAGAATTTCCCATTCTCCCATAAAAATATAGAGTTGATCTAGATTAGTGGAAGGAGTATCAAAAAATGGTGGTGAGACCATGCTGGTAATTCTCTTTTCTGCTCTAGCTGGCAGCAGCATTAGAGAATGCCCAGCCCCAGCAACTGAAAGGACAAGCCAGTGGAATTCAGGAAAGGAGACAGAATGCCTGCAAACTCTTTGGAGACTGCTGTAGATTGAACATGGCTGGTAAAGAGCTGTTTTATATATACCCAAACTCCATTTTCTTGGCAATATAGATGACTACATGTGAAAATACTGAAGATGCCTCGTTTCAAGAATTCTACAACTGATGTGGCACCAGCTATACAGAAAATAAAAGAGTAACATTGCACAGCTTTCAACAACCACATGAACCACATGGAGGATGTGATAACTAGGCACACTCATTGGTACTACTTTTGATGCTGGAAATTAGTCTCCTCTAATTTATCTAATATTCTCAACCCCTGGTCTTCCTGATCAGGCTGCCAAGAGTCATAATAGTGTTATTTTAAGACCTGGCATGACTATCTATAGACATTGGACTGGAATCCTTTCACTTCACACATATTTTCAAAAAGTAAAAGGAAAAATACTTCCCATGACTGCTGCCTTAGGTTAATGTTGCACACAGATCTGACTTAGGCTGAGCTTCTATGTGGATCCTTAGGGAACAAATACCATAGAAATAAGGTTTGGCTTATGGTTAAGGTAAGGGAACTGGGTCTGAAAACTTCAGGAGTCCAACTACCACATTCCTATACAACATGGGAAAAATTGCTTTAATTCCAGCCAACTCCTTGAAAATCAGGGATGAAGTTGTTTCTTCACACCTCCTTCAGCCAATACAATCTGTCACAGCTTTAAATTCTTCAGAGAGTTTGTCTTTACTAACATATGTACAGACATCTAAGAGCATTCAGTCGTGGATGGAAAGAAGATCCCACAAGCTATTCTGGTGTTTCAGTGTGGCACGCTGGCACTTTAAAAGTTCATTTTTTGTGGACCTCAAGCCTCAGCCATTCATCAATGCACAGCTTACACCTCCTCAGCCCTCAGGCCATACAGCAGATAGAGACTCAGACTGCTGAGAATTTAATGCTCTTATCCTTGAACTGTCTTTCCTCGTGCTTCTTGGTTTAGATCACACGTCCAACACATGATTAATACTCAGTAACAGCAAATCCCCCTCCAATGAATTTATGCAAAAGGAATGACAACACATGATGAAAACCACATTCCAGAAGAGGCAATGATCTACTGAGAAGCTGGCAAACTCATACACAGCATGGTAGCACTGACTAAGCACCTTTTTTACCTCTTCCTCACTCTTCCTTCCTTTCTCAACTCTTGTTGAGAGCATTGTGCCTCCAGTTTTGATATCATCTCAGAGAATCCTTTTCCCAGAAGTTTCTACACTCCTTCTAGCCAAATTCAATTTCACTGCTCAGACTGGCTCTATGCTTTTGGAACAAGATCCAACCAACTGTGGAGTTCAATTCCATGTTCCTGTGGAGTGGCTGAACAATAGTTTGTTTCCAGGAACTTTCACTTTCTCAAACGTGTTCTGTCAGAGCACTGAAACTGGGGAGTTTTCATCCTTGGGGAAATTCAAAATCTAATGGGGCACAGTCCTGAGCAACCTGCTCAAGTTGACCACTGGGCCAGCAATAACACCTGGACTAGACAACCTCCAGATCTCTCTCTCTCTCCCAACCTCAATAATTCCATGATTCTGTAAAAACACTTGTTTGCACTTACACCTTTTAAAGGCCACATGGCCAAAAGCAAGACAACACAGGCCTAGCAAACACATTAAATGCACACCTGTTTAAAGGCACAGAACAGTCCTGTATCAGAGGAAATTGGTCAAGGATTAGGGGTAGGTAGCCTTAATAGAGTCATTGTGACACACTTGAGCAATGTCTACACAATTCGTCTTTTCAGATTTCCTTGTAGAGTCCATTCAAAATAAGTAGCAAGTAGGTAACAATCCATTTCTTCCACTAGAGAAGCAACAGGTAATGCTTATGGCACCTGTTCAGTCCACTGCATTCCTAAAAGTAACCCATTTCTATGGAGAGCTTGTCTTCACCAAAAAATTTTTTCATGCTTGGACTCAGGTTTTACCCCTAATCTAGCTCAACAAGTACTGATTTCTCCAATTCCACAAAAAACACTTTTCCAACCTCTTCTAAAGGAACCGACATGCATGTAGCTTCCACAAACCAGACCCAAACTTCAGTCATTCATAAAAGACTCCTGGGAAGTCCACAACTGAGCAGGAAAGTCCTGTGTTTTGTTATGTTATCACGAAGCACTCCAGCCACTCAGAGAGGTTTGCTTTCTTCAGCTTGCAGAAGCAGAGTATTTTCTTATTTTCATTGTTCCAGCAGCATTACTGACATGAAAAGCTGACTGAAAATTGCAGAATTGCTGTTGTACATAAATGGTGATAAAGGCTTCATAACATGGCAGACAATGCTTATAATGCACACACTTCCTCCTAATAAATCCCCAGATGTGTGAGTATGTTCTCCAGCAGCTTAAAAAAGGCGTACAGCTCTCTCACCCTGGTCACAAAAATAGATTAAGTCTTCAGCTTATGACATAGGTTCTGATTTTGGAGCAAAAGGTCACAGGCATCCTTTGCAATAATGGCCATAAGGCTTGAGGAGTCACAGTGTGGGAAATAAATGACAACCATGAAACTCACACTGCAATGCATTTGCTCTGCATCCCACTGGGTCATGCCTACATAATGTAATTTACTGTCAAGCTAAATTTTATGAAAATTTGAAGGATGTTACAAACCATTCTATGAATCCTCAATGTCAAAAGCTGGAGTACAGCGTTATGTTTCGGTTCTCTACTGTGTAAATAATGCTTTCATGCTTTAAAGGTTTCATATGCAAGCAACTTGAAAGAGACAGTATTACAGAAGCAAACACTAAACCGAAGGATTATACTCCAGTTTCTACAACTACATGAAGAATAAACACAAAAATGATTCTGCATATCGAACATACATTGGTGTTTTAGCTCACTGCTGGTATGAGAAATAGTTCAGTAGCAGTACAGCACTGTATCACCACACCAACAATAATATTTTATATTTATTGATGGCATTGTGTATTCATGTATGTACATAAGTTTTCCTTCTCAGGAGAAAAACCAGACTCCATTCAAGATTGAAATCTTTTCCTTTTAGCCTTTGAAGACATGCACAGGTCTCCCTGTTTGTGAGACTGTGACACTTTCTCCAGTGTGTCTATGGTGCAAACAGTAAAAAATTGAGACAGCAGCCCCCTGCAACCAGATCAAACCCTGGAGGCAATTCCTAAAGCCTGGTGATCAGTCTAAGGTAAAATAGCCCACATTATGACATCTCTTGTCTGCTGTTGATGTCTTGATGCTTCATTTCTCTTGTAACCAAATCTGCTCTCTGCTCATTTTTCCCTGTGCATGGGATGCCTTTTGACAGAAATTCAGCTTTTCTGCAAGGGGATGAGAATTACATGTGTTACTTCACTCAACATAAATGTCCACAATTTGGGCAACCAATGCCAACTCAGTTTTACCTCCTTTCTCCTCCCATTAGCTCTGCCAAGCTGGCACCTGGGCACACCAACCTACTTCCATGACTGTCCATATATCATCAACAAAATGAGGGTTAAATTCTGGTTTCAAACACATCTGAGTAGCTCCCTGGAATTTAATGTGGTGAAGTTGAGCATAAGCTGAACTTTGTGGGTCTGTGAACAGCAGCTGGAACCTCCTAGGTGGAGATCACTACCCCCTATTTCACTCCTGATTCCTCTGGAGCATGACTTTTCTTCTGTTCCACTAATTCCCAATACAAGCACAGTGTAAATTTCTCTGAGCCCAAAAGTCTCACCATCCACATTTCTGTAAGGTTCTTCTACATTCATAACTTCTTTCTCCAAGGAAATTCACACTCCTCTGAGCCCACAGTCCTCACAGGCTCAGGTATAAATAAAGGAGGTATAAAGAAAAGTAGTATTTTGTAAGACATGGCACGTTTCTATATACTGATGGTCTGTTTCTGTTATGTGTTAGAACCAAAAAGACTAATGCTTCCTCAATTGCAGTGGCAGCTATTATGACTGTAAACATGAATCCTTTCTTTTATCCTTCAGATAACTCAAAGTACCATCTCAACACTCCTGAGCAAATACCTCTTGCCCTTTCCTGTCTTAATATATCAGCTCTTGAGGGAGGAATCCAAATTTAAACTTCAAGGCCACGGAGCTCAGGACAACTCAGAGCCTGCCCTGAGAGAGCAAGAGGGAGAACAGTTGTCATTTAATTTTAGGCAAACATTTCTCTCTCCTCTGTCTCTCTCTCCCTTCACCTCCTCTTCCCAAGAAAACAAACACTTCTTTCATTCCTAGATCACACTGGAAGATGATTTCTTTTCACTTTTGAAAGAATTCACTAGATTATTCCCCATCTGCAGCTTCCTAAAGCGACTCCTAGACTGAAGTGCTGTTCTTATCAGCCCACCCTGCAATTACTGGGAGACAAGAAGCACCCAGCAAAAACTGTGACAGAACAAAATCATTTCACAGTGATTTATTAGGCCTGCAGCCACTAAGGACTTTGCAAGTGTGGAAAGCAAGATGGAGGGGCAGAGCCTGAGCCAACAGCAGCTTTCAGAACATCATTGTCATCTATTGGGTTAGAAATATTTAAGCCATCTGATGTTCAGCCTGGCATCCTCCCATAACAACAAGCCTGGAAACAGCAATAAATTTTGACATTGAGGAGTCTCTTCAAATCACAGAGGTTGACCAAGAAAAGGGAGAAACTGTGCAGAGATGTTTCTTTGTGTGGCACAGAAAATAAAGAACGCTGATCTCCAAGCACATCCTTCTAGTGCATCAACTCTGCTGTCAGAAATGAAGTACCAGAGAAAAGAGCCACTTCACTGAACTGAAAAGTGTTTTGATATTCGTTCACAGATGTTATTTTTGTGCTTATTGTGAAAAAACTTCTTTGTTCTTTTGAATAAAAAGTCACCTTGCGATGTATTTGGGAAAAATCCAAGGAAGTGCCAAGCTCCTGTAATTCCCACCTGCTGGGAGCAGCATGTGCTTGGCACCTGGCATAGTGAAGCTCTTGAGAGAGGTTCTGCCCTCAGCTGTGCTCATGTAAATACAACATAACTTTGCTAGCACTGACTGAACCATCCCAGATGAAATTAAAAGTAAACAAGAGCAGAATTTTTCTTTTCAGCACCAGGGGCCTACAATGGCAAGGTTAACATTAGAACAGATCGATTTTGCAAGATGACAAAAGAACATTCTGATCTCACTGCTGTGAGCTCCTACTCAGCAGGCAATTGCATCCCATCTCAGAATAGAGTTTTAAAAATGTTCAAAGCAATGTGCAAGCATTAACTTCTAATGGCTTAAAAAGGAATTTTATAATGCTAATGTCTTCATATTACAGCTATGATGCATCTTGAAAGCAAAGATTTCTATTTAAATCTGCAGCAACTTTCAAAGATATTTGGACCAGAAATTTCCATTTAGGCATCTCTAATTTCAAGACTTCTGAATGTGCTGCTGGGACAGACAGAGGTTGATATGACCTTTACAAAGGCTCCTGCAATTATATTCTGGTCCCTCTAAATTACTAATTTAAGTCAGTTGTGTATCCACAAAGAAAACAACAACCAAACAAGATGATGTTCCATCATCCCAGCCATTCAGCAAACACTCCCCTGCCATGCTACAGAATACAGTGGCCCCTACTTTATCCTTGGCTACTGAACACAAGCTGAGAGCAGTGGGGAAAGCCAGCCTGAAGGAATTTAGTGATCCACCACCACTCCCAGAAGTACAGGCAGGGTACCACCCACCTGTGCTGAGGGAGGCTGAGCACAGAAAGAAAGTGAAAATAGAGTGTTTCCAGATTTTTTGTATCATGTCTTGTTCTTCCTTGAGAAAGGTGTACCTGAGAAATGCCCTGGAGTATTGCAAGCCACAAACCTGCTTTCTTCAACTGACCCGTTTTTTCCCCACTGTCACAAACAAACCCAAACCAATAAAACTACGTGGGGGAGGAAAGAAATGCATACAACTTTCTTTTCAGAAATCCCTATTATTTCAGAATCCTCTAAGCTAATTATAGTGTATTTTGCATCTTTCCCTCTTTTTTTTTCCACAATATATATTATTTTTTCAATCATCATTTCTTCATGACCAATAAATATGTTTTAGGTCAGCCTGCATCACAACAGTACCTCTCTGTCCCACTGCTTTCTCTTTCAGAATGGACTCCTCTCTCCCCTCCTACTCAGACCTTGTTAGTTCTTCTCTTGTTCCTAATTTGAAGACCCAAATGAGCATGAATTACGTGTCTCAGCAATAAACATGATCTCACAGAAACACAAAGGAGAGGATGAACAAAATAGAAATTACAGTCTGGTGAAAGCTCCCTTGACAACTACAGCTACACTGACAGGCGCCACTGAAATAATAGGAATGATGCTTCAAAACAACAGCCAAGACAACGTTATGAAAGAGAAAAAAACCCCAGTCTAAACAGATCTTTTCAAATGCAGATTCCTCTGTCAAGTAAGGAGAATGTGAAAAATGTTCTTTCTTATAGCATAGCCATGTTCAAACTCTGCCAGATTACAGAAAACCACTAAAAATACGAGTACAACCATGGGCTCAATAGTCTATTTCAAGAATGTCAGACTGATGCAGAATGGAAGAGAAGGGTCATATTTTGGGGATGGAGAGGAAGGATGGAAGGTGTATCTCATTACCAACTGGGTGAACAACAAAACTTAGGTTGACTTCAGTGTAACATCAGGCATTTGCAAGCTTGTATATCTGAGTCCCTAACACCACCCAGGTGACAAACTGCATAGCAAAAACCCAAGAGATGATGAACACGAAAAATTATGACCCACTACAAAAAATGTTCCATCCAAGACAGAATTGAGGCAACACTCATGAAGAAAGGTTGTCTACGGATTAGGGCGGAAATTAGGGAAAAAATCATTAGCATTCCTCTGTCAATAATGATTTAGTGCTAATGAGTTCCTTAAGTACTTTTTCTCATGTTAGCTTCACAGCATAAAAGGAGGAAAATTGTTCTAAGTTCTGGTGTGGTCAGAGATATCTTCTGATTAGCAGGTATTTCAAAAACACCAGGTGCATTCTGTAAAATCCTGCAACAACCACAGGAAAATCCAAAACTACCTATGGCTCCTCAGCAGGCAGAAAATGCAGCTCCTGAGAGCAGCAGTGGGGATCCAACTGCACCAGAGTTTCTGGCCAGACTGAGTCAGAGGTAGGGGGGGCAGTGGAAAGAGATGGCAGAGACAATATTGCAGGCAGGGTGGGAAGGAATAATGAGCACAGGGGGAGTGGTGCTTTAGTGTGGTACTTTTTATTTGCTGGTATTTCACATCCCTATTGTGAAGTACTACTGGCAACATGGTAAAGTTTATTGCCTAAAATCTTCTGTCACAAATACATAGGCAACACCCATTTCTGTTAGCAGAAACAGACCTTTTTCTCCTAGTACTGAATATACTCTGAGCTCCAGAAGTTTGGCTTGGGCTCTTGGGCTTGCATTCCTCCCCAGAGAAAAATAAAATCTGCAGAAGAGTCATGTACTTTTCCTCCATTTTATTCCACACACTCGAGACACCTAATAAATTTGCTTTGACTTCTTATTCTTTCCTAAAACAAAGGAAAATCTTAGAACCACAAATATCTTTTTGCTCCTTGGTGGCCTGGCAGACGTACGGGTAGAACTGTTTCCCACTTTTATATAATGAGATTTAAAACAAACTAATAAACAAAACAAAACAACAAAAAAAGGAAACCAAATACCAATAAGCAATAAAACAACAGAGGGCACAGAGAAGATACAAGGACTTTGCCATTTCTTGCCAGAAGCATTGAAACCAAAAGTACATCAGGACTGAGAATAGAAAACTAATAGCTACATGGATCACAAGAACATCCTAACAGTAAAAACCCAGTAATTTAAGTTTTGAAAGGCATGTAATTCTGAAGACGGAGCCAGTCAGCCTTTTAGTACTCACTGGAAATATAAACGTTTGATCTGTGGTTATTCTGTATCTATATCTAGAATTTCTTGCATATTATTTTATAGTGGAATATACAGAACAGAGCTGGTGAACAGACTGCACAGCTCACTGGTTTGCTCCACTGTGAATACAACTGCCCTGCTCTTTCGGCAGTGATCAGACTGCTCGGATCCAAATCCCAGCGAGCTCTGGGTTCCCCAGCCCTGGGAAATTCAGAAGTGGATTAGTCTCGAGAGACAAGAATCAGACTAAACTCTAGTTCAGCCACAGGCAGGGACAGTTCCCGGAGCCAAACCTGGGAATGTTGAGACCAGCGTTTGGGGGTGAGCAGACCTTCTGCCATACCGTGCTGCGAGTCTGGGAGGGAACTGGGTGAGACAAACTGAGCCAAACCCACAGCCCAGGGCACTTGTACAGCAGGGAGTAAGAGTCACTTCTGAAACTGGGATAGGGGGATACACCTCCCTGCCACGGACACTGCATCCTGGGCTCCCAGCACTGCACGGGGGGCCAAGACCCCACTGTTCAGCCCACCCGAGATGTGGAGGACTCTCCTGTTGCAGGGGTGCACCCCCAGCCCAGCATGCCCCAAACTTCAGAGCTCGGCAGGAAACACCTCTCCCTGCCTTTCGCTGTGCTCCATGTCAGAGAAAAACATGCCTAAACCACGCCAGCTGCCGAACGGGAGGAAGAGCGAGGAGCCACTTACGGGGATGTGCACTCGCAACATGAGTTTCTTGTGGCTGGAGCTTNACAACCCCCCAAGCACTCAAAGGCCACAAAACCCGAAAAGGGGAAGCGCTCGGGCGACGCTCCTGGCAGACTGAGGAGTCCCGCGGGGAGCCCGAGCGGGGAGGGAGGGAGGGAGGGAAGGGGGGCAGGAGGATGGGAGGAGGTGCCCGGGCGCTCCGAGAGCCCCGGCAGGGTCCCCAGGAGCTGCAAAACGAGCACCACGCAACTTTCCCGCAGGCCGGCCGCTTCCCCCGGCTGCCGCTCGCCCCGGGCCGCCCCGCCGGCCCCTCGGCGCGGGGAGAGCAGCTGGAGCTGTGCCCGCATTCCCCGCGCTGCCGGAGCACGGAGGTGGGCGAAAAGGCTGCGTTTCACCTTGCCAAAAGCGCCCAAAGGCGGCGCGGTTCCTCTCCCTCCCGACCTCCCAGGCTGTTTTCTCGCCTCCCTCCCCTCAGGCTTTCTCCCGGCCGTGCCCTGAGGGAGGGGTATTTCTTTCCCCTGAGGCACCGCTTCCCGGCCGCGCTCCCCGCAGCCCAGCAAGGAGGGGGCCCCGCCAGGCTTCATTCCTTCTGGGCAAAACCCCCGGCTGCCCTGCCTCTGCCGGGCTGGCAGGGAACGTGTGCCAAGCCCAGGAGGGCCGCAGTCCACTCCTGAACGTAGATTTTTCCGCTCCCTCCCTCCAAAAAGCCTTCAGCGCGCTTGCAGATTCAGCCGAGCGAAGGAGGCGGCTCAGCCTCTGCGGGCGAATGGATTTGGCGTCCCCGGGTCCCAGAGAAGGAAAAGCTTCCAACATCCCTTCACCTGTGGCTGTGCTGCCGCCTCAGAGCAACCCCACGGCAGTGCCACCCCTGCTGCCACCAGGGCTGAGAGTCTGGGACAGCAAGGACGGACAGGTGTCTTTTCTTTAGGACAGCAGGTGGTTTAAACAAGCATACATGCTGCATCAAAATACGAGGGTTTGTTTCAGAAGTGGCTCTTCTTCCCTTGACAATCTCTGCATCTTTTTACACTGCCTGAATTTGAGGATAAGGCCAAGCCCGTTGCAGCCACAGACCTTTGATCACAGCTCATAAACTCAGATTTTCCCTGGATTCAAAGATGTGCGTGTATGCATTCACAAAGCTGACACTGTAATCACTCCCAACAAATCTTAGGGGATTCTATAAAACAACGACTGAGGAGAGAAGGCAGAAGAGTTTTCCTCAAAAATCTTATCTTCTGAAAAAATACAGGGTTGCAGTGGTTATCATCAAAAAATACAAGAATTCAGATTTATTTCCCTCCTTTTGGAAGTCTCAGTATTTAACAGGTGCAAAGCTTGGTCGGGTGTAAAGCCTGTAGCTGCTTCTCTGAAACTATACAGAATTAAATAAAAATATGACCCCTTTAATGAAATACACAACTGTCCTGTAGGTTCCTACAGACTGTCATAGAAGGAAACAGACCCAGAAATGAAACAGGGGTCAAGATCACTGACACCAGCTCAGGAAGGGATGTGGACAGGTCTCTTAACACCTGCTTTCTCCCAACATTTATATAAACTCTGCCAACAAAGTGCTGTTGCCAAGGGATATGGGAATGACTGGAATAAAGAAATGAAAAAATTACTAATAATCATGCCTGTGAAAAAACTGTCACAAGGTTTTCCTAGCTACTGTGGTCTTGAAAGTTAAAAAATCAGGGAAGAAAANTGGAGGACTCTCCTGTTGCAGGGGTGCACCCCCAGCCCAGCATGCCCCAAACTTCAGAGCTCGGCAGGAAACACCTCTCCCTGCCTTTCGCTGTGCTCCATGTCAGAGAAAAACATGCCTAAACCACGCCAGCTGCCGAACGGGAGGAAGAGCGAGGAGCCACTTACGGGGATGTGCACTCGCAACATGAGTTTCTTGTGGCTGGAGCTTTTCCTGCTGCTGCTGCTGCTGCTGCTGGAGGCATCTTTCTTCTTGTCCATGGCAGTGCTTCCCATGCCTTCACCCAAGCGTGGTGCTGAGCGATGGATCTGGAGAGGGAGGCTCCTCTTCCACCTCTCCCCACCGTCCCACGGGCCGCAGTTACTCCAGACTCCTTATTTTCTTTTTCCTTTTCTCTCTTTTTTTTTTCTTTCTTTTTCCCCTTCCTAATGGCCTTAG